>CANYBF011395271.1:0-31226 GCA_948192965.1 Dalechampia spathulata | reverse complement strand
AATTTATTTTGTACACTAATTTATATTAATATTTTATATTTATTTTTAATAAATTTTAAAAATAATATTTGTCTTCATGTAAATTTTAAAAAATAATATTTATCTTTGAATTAAAATTTAAAAAGTAATATTTATCTTCATATAAATGTTTAAAAAATAATATTTATCTTTGAATTAAAATTAAAAAAAGTAATATTTATCTTCATATAAATTTTTAAAAATAATATTTATCTTTGAATTAAAATTAAAAAAGCAATATTTATCTTCATATAAATTTATAAAAATAACATTTATCTTTGAATTATTAAAATTAAAAGGAGAGGGGTATACTTGTATTTTCACTTCCCCTTCCTTCTTTTAATATATATATGATAACTACCCAATGCACTTTCCTTTTAAACTTATACTCCAATCGATGACACAGTTAAATGGTATTATCAATATTAATTAAAGATTAATAATAGTAACCTTCACTTTCACTTTCACTTTCTTTTTCTTGGTTTCCAAAAGGTGATTCCCTCACCCTAAGGGCCCCCACATCCCGACCCGACAGGATTGTGAATGAGGTAAATCACGATACCCAGCGGCCTCCTAGATGGAGATCCGTGGTCTTGGTGCCCACAAGGAACCCACCCAGAGGGTGTAACTCCCACACTGCGGCTGCCAAGACTCGAACCGTTGATTTCTTTTTCAAGGGGATGGTGTTAACCTAAAAACCACATCAAATTACCAACCTTAAACACAAGTTGGTTGGTTGGGTTTTTTCGATTCAGCTTTACTCCTAGATTTCGAGGGGCGTAGACAGCCGCCTTAAGGCCACGTGGTGCCGTTAAGATTGTCACGGATGTTGGTAGTAACCATACCAATAAACCAAAACCTACCAAGAATACTATGTTCTGTTCGGACATGTATAAGTTAGTTTCGTTTTAGTTTAAGAAATGGTAACGTGGATCAGCAAACTTTTCATGGAAATGGTTGGACTTAGGTTATCCGTAGCCACCCACTTCCCATCCTCCCAATTCTCTCTTAGAAATGGGTCAAGCCTATTAGTAGCAACTCTTGTTTGACACACAAATAATGGGTAGATTCATATGGTCTCTCAGGTTATTGTATTCGGCAAGTGGGCAAATAAAAGGCCTGGAATCCTTAATTAGAATTTGATGACAGTTTAGTCACATAAAAAAGCAGCAAACACCACATTTCAGCTCACCAAATCACACCAATTGTGTCAAAAACTGCACGCCAAGAAAAAGCCTCGAGCATTGTTATTATTATTGTTTCCTTTCTGATTCTAACGCATGTTCACTGCCTCTAACCACAACAGTACCATACCCACATTTTGTATCATCCCAACGCCATGATCAACTCTGGCAACAATTTCACTTCCCTTTTCTCCTTCTCCTCCTCTTCCTCTGATGAACTTGCCAGAAGTTTTGCCTCTCGCCGTCTTGTCTTCTTTTTCTTGCAAGATATTCAAGTTTTAGAACTTCTGCTTGCTGTTTTCGTCTTCATCTCGATCCATTCATTGAGGCAGAAGAAACATTATGGTCTACCAGTATGGCCAGTTCTTGGCATGCTTCCTTCGCTGGTTTTCGCTCTGCGAAGTAACCTGTACGAGTGGATTTCCAATGTACTTTGCCATCAAAACGGTACATTCAGATTCAAAGGACCATGGTTTAGCAGCCTCAATTGCGTTGTGACTGCTGATCCTAGAAATTTAGAGCATCTTCTCAAGACCAAGTTCCCTGTATTCCCGAAAGGGCAGTATTTTCGTGATACGCTTCAAGATCTTCTTGGGAATGGGATATTTAACGCCGACGATGAGACATGGCAGAGGCAAAGAAAGACGGCAAGTATTGAGTTCCATTCAACTAAGTTCAGGCAACTGACTACTGAATCATTGCTTGAACTCGTCCATTCTAGGCTCCTGCCAGTCCTAGAAAATGCAGCAAACAGTTCAATATCTATTGATCTACAAGATATCCTATTAAGGCTAACATTTGATAACGTATGCATGATAGCCTTCGGTGTGGATCCAGGATGTTTGAGCTTAGGTTTGCCTGAAATACCATTTGCTAGAGCCTTCGAGGATGCAACAGAGGCATCGGTACTGCGTTTCGTTACACCAACATGTATATGGAAAGCCATGAGGTATTTCGATTTAGGGACAGAAAGGAAACTGAAAAGATCGATAAAAGGAGTGGATAAATTTGCTGAACAAGTGATAAGAACAAGGAAGAAAGAACTGTCTGATGATGAGAAGAATCAACGATCAGATCTTTTGACAGTATTTATGAGGTTGAAAGATGAGAACGAGAAGCCATTTTCAGATAAGTTCTTGAGGGATATATGCGTGAATTTCATTCTTGCAGGCAGGGATACGTCTTCTGTAGCATTAAGTTGGTTTTTCTGGTTGCTTGATGAGCATCCTAAAGTAGAAGAGAACATTCTTGCTGAAATAGACAAGATGGTTAGAGATAGACCAGAAGAAGATCCTTTAGACCATACAACTCCACTGGTGTTTAGGCCAGAAGAAGTGAAGAAGATGGAGTATTTGCAAGCTGCTTTATCTGAGGCCTTAAGATTGTATCCTTCAGTTCCAGTGGATCACAAGGAGGTACGTACAAGTCTTGTAAATAGTTGTTTACCAAACAGTCAATCAATAAGATAATAAATATAACAATTGAATCCATGTATCAGGTAGCTGTGGATGACACATTTCCAGACGGGACAGAGTTGAAGAAAGGAACAAAGGTGCTATATGCAGTATATGCAATGGGAAGAATGGAGTCGATATGGGGAAGTGACTGCCGGGAGTTCAAGCCAGAAAGGTGGCTAAAAGATGGCAGATACATGAGCGAATCTGCCTACAAATTCACCGCCTTTAACGGCGGGCCTCGGCTATGCTTGGGCAAAGATTTCGCTTACTACCAGATGAAATTTGTGGCTGCAAGTATAATATATCGCTACCATGTGAAGGTGGTGAAACATCATCCGGTGCAGCCAAAGCTTGCCCTGACCATGTACATGAAACATGGTCTGAAGGTGAACCTGTTGAAGCGAGATCGATCTTAGATAAGGTTGAACATTATGAATTGATGTGTTATAAAAAATTCTATTTTGATTTCTTGGTTTTCTTGATTATGGGTCCATAGACTTATTATTTAGCACAACACAAACACAAGCACAAGCATTATTGGAAAAACACTTTTTAAGATCTAGAAGTGCACCTGAATAATGGACTTCTATGACAGCTTGATATTTATCGCTCTTCTGTACAAATTTTTATGTAGTGTGTTCTTCATCATTTGTTTCATCCAATAAATTACATCATAACTTATTTTTTTCACTTTATTCCTTCCCATCATACTATCAAAAATCTTCTCTTCCCTACTCTTTCCCGTTTTTAATTAAATAACAATAATAATAAACACATTTAAATTTACCATGAAACGGAAAGCATGTCTGTTAATGTGAGATGCATGGAGTAATGATAAATGAAAAATATAAGGAAAATATTGAAAAAAAAAAAAAGAAAAGGAACGAGAAGGGAACCTGCGGAAGGAAGGAAGGAAGGAAGAAAGAAGAGAGGTAGGGATGCTGGATTGCATGTTAAGGAAATTGCCAATTTTCTTCATCAGTCGACCAAGAAATCAGAATATGCAAGGAAATTTGAGATGAGTTATTTGGTTCTGGGTAGCTTCAGAAAGATTGCAAAACGTGTTTCTTGCAGATTAATATAAGCAAATCTTCTTCTTCTTCTGTCAAAATTAAGTTGGAAGCTCGCATGTCAACTATTTGTAGAAATGACTGAATGAAGTAAACAAAGAAGAGGAGTAAGCAAAGGGAAAGAAAACACTCCGTGCTTAGAGATCTATACGATAAGTCCATACTTATTACACATTTAAATAAGTTTCCATTTTTAAATTGCTTTGGTTTGAATTTCAAGCTTAGTTGCTTATTGCTTTCATTCCATACAACTTTGTGATTTCATTCAAAGGTATGATTATATTGTTTATATGATTTTATTATCTTTGAAATAATTATTGAGTCGTATGATTTAATTTCTAATTTCTAATTTCTTATTCATAATTATTTCTTTTAAAGTATATTGTTTTATTTTAAATATGTTTTTAATTATTGTTTTATTGAGTTTGTACTTCAAAGTAATTTTTATGATTAGTATTGATAGAGACAAAGTAATTACTTTTCATTTCAAGCAAACTGTCGAAGTAAAATTATGATATTAATATTAATTATTTTATTTATTATTTATGTTATTTTGTATAATATTTTTTAATTTTAATAAAATATTATTATTATAACATTATTTAAAATTTTATTATAACATATAGTTTTAATTTTAATAAAATTCTGTTATAATACATAATTTTATTATTATATATATCATTTAAAATTGTATTATAAGATATCATTTTCATTTTCATTATTATTATATATATTATTTAAAATTCTATTTTACAATTATGATTTATCAAATTATTTTGTTTAATTTTTATAATTTAATTTGAAAAAATTAAGTCATATATTAATAATACCATATTTTTCATAATTTTAATAAACACATCATATTTTTCAAAATAGTTTTTGAAAATAATTATAAATAATATTTTTTTATATAATTTTATTATAGAAATTAGTTATTACACATTAACATTATTACTATTATATTATTAAAATAAAATAAAATTAGTTTTAATAAATTTAGATTGTTAAGTAAAATTTTATTTTTTAAAAAAATTATTTATATATTGACTTTTCATATAAAATTTGATGATAAAAATTAATTATGACGAATTAAATTATCAAATAATAAAAATAATTCATATTTATATTATATTTTGAATATAAATTTTATATAAAAATTAACTGTTGTAAATTAAAATTATTATTATTAGATAATTAAAATAAAATTAAAATTAATTTTAAAAAATTTAAAAAAATAATAAAAATATCATTTTACTTGTTATTTTTTCTTCTTATAATATTTGAAAATCCTCGTGGAATAGGCAACATGTGTTTGGTTTATAGTGGTTCGGCACTAATTCTTACCTACATCCACTTCTCCTAAGTCTCGACTTAGGATTTCACTAAATCACAATCAATTACAACAACGATTCCACAAATGAATCTTAAACCTCAGTGTTTTTCAGGCTCATACTCAAACTTTTACATAAATTAATGTTACAAACTCTCAATTACAAATTAATGCCTAAACATTAATCACACACCAACCCACAATAATAAAAGCTAACTCTAAGTTATAGATTGTGGGAATACAATAGAATGAGAATTTATAATAACTAAATATATAAAATACAAGTAAACTTACTTGTTCTTGATAATGGAAGCTTAAAGGAACGATTGCTATGCAAAACTAGTCGTTAGAAAGAAAGATATGAAAATTATATTTTTAAAATAGTCATTAGAAAGGATTTAAAACATTTCTGCAAAGTCGTGTATGGTCGTACCAGTCATTGTATGCCCGTACGGATTTAAAAATTACTTTGAAAAAATGGGAGGAAAAGGTATGCCCGTACCA
This sequence comes from Dalechampia spathulata, assembly GCA_948192965.1. Lineage (NCBI taxonomy): Eukaryota > Viridiplantae > Streptophyta > Magnoliopsida > Malpighiales > Euphorbiaceae > Dalechampia > Dalechampia spathulata. The sequence continues at coordinate 25,663 of CANYBF011395271.1, read as the reverse complement.
AAACAATTTTCCTGATAAGTAATTTTCCTGCGAGCTCGTGTACTGCCGTACCATCTAATGGTACGCCCGTACCACAACAGGTTTATTGACAAATCAAATTACTGTGAGCAACAGTACGCTCATACCAATCAATGGTACACCCGTACCATGTTCAAGCAAACAGTACTGACTTGGTACGATAAGCCGTATGACCGTATTACTCATCAAAACAATTTGGTACACCCGTACAAAAACAGATACGCCCGTACCATACACAATATCATAATTAAAAATGACAAATAATTTAAATTAACTCATACGTGACACACACATCAAAACCTTATATCTAATAATATTAATTAAAAATTTGAGAGATATACTCAATCAAAATACTTCAATTACTTTTTATACTTCAATTACTTTTTATTATACGAATTTGAAAATCTTAAAATATAAATTAACAATATAAGATATTTTATAACTTTAAAATCCTCATATTTTTTAAAACAATCATATGTAATACTTTTATTTATATAATATTATTATATAAATTAGTTATTATAAATTAAAATTATTTTAAATTAAAATTATTATTTATAGATAATTAAAATAAAATAAACTTCATATTAACAAATTTAGATTTTTAATAAAATTTTATTCCCTTAAAACTAATTATCTATATATTATTTTTATATAAAATCAAATAACTTTAATAGCAATTAAAATCAAATAAGTTTTCACATAAATTAAAATTATTTTAAAAAAATATTATTTAAATTAGAAAATTAAAAATATTTATTTATTTATTCATTATCAAATGAAAAATTATATTATTTGAAAACCTTTTATCCTTATGAATTTAATCGAATGTTGGGAGTAAACTGGTCCAAAAAGATCCAAAACAGGTCAATTGAACTTTTCTTATAACTTAAGGGTCAAATAGTTAAGAACTCGTGAGCTTATACGCTGTGTTATTTCTACGGGGGAATCCGCTACTCTGCTCTACATAATGAGTGCGGACGCCATAGCAGCCGCCTACCTTCCCTGCAATTCCTGAAAGGATCTTCTGGTTCTGTTGGTTTCGAACCTCGCTCAACTTTTTTCTCAAATTCTGCAATTTGCTATCGATAATGTCTTTTCTATTTAACAAATTTCAAGAGGTATTTTTAACGGATCTCTCTCCCCTCCTCCTCACTTTTTTCCAGCTTTAATTTCTCTGCATGTTCGTTGTTTCTGTTTGAGCTGTTGACAACTTGATTAATTGAAATAGATCGAAATCCAGTTGAAATTTTGAACTGTTTTAGCACTTTTTTTTTTAATTAACTTATGGCAATTTGTTTGATTTCAGGCTGTAAAAACTCTTGCAAAGAGTCCTACATTTGCAAGAGATCCAAGGAAGCTACAATTCGAAACAGATGTAAATCGTCTATTCCTATATACCAGGTCAGTTTTTGTCGTTGTAACTAAGGTACATTTGCAAGAGATCCAAGGAAGCTACAATTTGAAACAATGTTTTTCGCAGCACTGACATTGAATTTTTTTTCCTACTTGTAATTAAGGACTGAACTTACCTTGATTCTTATACGTTTAAATTAGCGGTAAAGCACTCCTAGTTGTGAAAGGTTGATTGTAGTTCCTAATTGCTCAGTGATGCTAAGAAAGTGACTGGTCATGTATTGATGACAAGTTCGGTTGCCTGTGACTTGATGTTTCTCTCACAATTGCAATGACACTATTTTTCTTGCTATTTGGAGGGTGGATGTTTCAATCTTTATCCGTAGGAATAATTGTGATTGATAATAGAAAATATTGAACTTATGGCCTGCGTTCTATCTATATTTTGATGGTAATGCTTCTTAATATTTGTATTAATGCCACGAAGCACTCCTAGTTGTGAAAGGTTGATTGTAGTTCCTAATTGCTCAGTGATGCTAAGAAAGTGACTGGTCATATATTGATGATAAGTTCGGTTGCCTGTGACTTGATGTTTCTCTCACAATTGCAATGACGCTATTTTTCTTGCTATTTGGAGAGTGGATGATTCAATCTTTATCCGTAGGAATAATTGTGATTGATAATAGAAAATATTGAACTTATGGCCTGCGTTCTATCTATATTTTGATGATGCTTCTTAATATTTGTATTAATGCCACGTGGAGCAGTTATTGTAGGCGCATGTTGGTTCAGGGAGAGAAAACTTGGTCCCTAAAGAAAGAATAGTCCTTGCAGTTAACCATCTTCATGTTTTTGCCCATTTTCGTCAATTTTGTAAAAAAATACAAATGTGTTGCCGTATAAATATTTTCATTATGCTAGTTATTTGCGTTATGGAAGTTGTTATATATTTCTTTGTTTCTCCAAAAATTCATTGAATAGCCACTTTATCGTGTATCTGGATGTTTTTTTGGAACACAATCATGTATCGATGTTCCGTACCTGTCTATACCTAGGCATGTTTTTGTATTGATGCTTCATTGTCCATATTGACATTATGTAACTCTAGTAATATAATCATTGACTGCAAAATTTCTTTCTCTCTTTTAGAATTGCAGTCTGAAGTTTTAAATAAGTGAAATATATATAGTTAAAATGCACCTTAAAATATAGAAGACAATTGATTGAAAAGGGCAATTGTATTCTTGTTGTTATGATGATACTACACATAGGTTTCATCTGCGATTTTCCTTTTGGTCTTCAAGGAGTGATCTGGCATACAATTTGAGATTGTCTTGACCAGGCATTTTTTCTTGCATTGATTCCCTCTAGCTTTCCTGTAGTATTGTGCAACTGGATTCCAGTTTTGCTGACTATCTGTCTTCTAATCTTTTTAGCTATTACCGTTTGGGGAGCAATGTTGAAGAGGCAGATGTAGAAGAGATCATTGAGATGTCTAGGAAAGCTTCGATTGTTGATCAACAGAAGCAAGTCCAAGAAAACATCCATTCTCAAATTGAGAACTTCTCTAAATCTATGGATGAAATTCTTCTTCCTGATATGAAGAAAGGAAATGAGAATGGTGAAGCAGTGGCACAAGCAGATCCTGCACCTCGCCGGAGTGGCCTTAGTTATGCTATTGGAAAGGCTATTCCACCTGCTACCTGTCCTGGTGAGTATTAATTCCTATTTGTACCTGTAAATGTTCAGGAGACCTTTTCCCCGTGTATTCTTTGGTTATCTCATCAAAATTAACTATCAAATGTTATTCTTTTCTGAACCTCATCCCAGCCTTTTAGTACTTTCTTTGGCATTTTTATTACTTTTTAATCTTCTTCCAATAGGCTGGTTAGCTTTAGGGAATGGAGCCAATATGAAAAAGTCATCTAAATTTATAAATTGTTTTGATATTTTAGTCAATAACTGTTTCGTAGCAGTCAATGAGTTTTGTAATTTCAGAGGCAAAGATGCTATGGGTTTTAGGAATTTCAGGCAAAGATGATTTTACATTATGCATGTCTGTAGTACTATAATGCAGTGACGCTAAACTCATGGAGATAAATGGAGGTGGTACTTTGTTAAGAGTGCCACTAGAGGTATGATTGTGTGGCTATTACATGGGAGTGGGAGAGCTTGTCTAGTTGTTACATGTTACTGTAGGAATCTCTAAATGCCATTCAATTGTCTTTTGCCAAAAATGAAGTGTAACAAGTAGCATGTGGTTTTGCACCTTGATACAAAGAGAGGTAATTCTCTCTTCATACTATGAAAAGATTTTTTATATCCTATTTATACCTCTGGAATTCTATACAATATAGCAAATAACCATATTTGTTGGCATAATTCTATCACACCAAACGCCCACCATAGCCTGTTCCAACTCCCATGTTATGTCAATTCTTGTAGACTTGCCTCTCATTTATATGAACCTTTCAATGCAACTCTTATAGTTAAATGAGAAATATACATTTATCTTTCATTTTGTTTATGGCATAACAATTTATATGACATGACGCTTTTTATTGGATTATACTATTGGTATTATCTAAAAATAGCTTAAATTTAATTATTTATGTCATTTCCTTTTTTGCGCCTTGCCTCTCAAGGATGCACCTATATCTTGCGCCTATGCTCTTGAACCATTTTAATTGCTGATTTAAATTACAACAATTTACTTGAACTGATTTTTCATCTTCCTAATGCTTGGTGTTCTTCAGTGCAGCTATACCTGAGACGAAGCCATTGAAGAGTTCAGAAGTCTCGTCAAGATTGAAAGATCTCATAGGCTATACCCTTAATCTGAACCCATCTCAGATACTTCACAAGGAGGCTGGGCAAGGATTATTCGTTGATGGTGAAGCTGATGTTGGGTCTGTGATTGCATTTTATCCTGGGGTGATATATTTACCAGCTTATTATCGCTATATCCCTGGATATCCTAGGGTTGATGCCTGTAACACATACTTGATCACCAGGTATGATGGTACCGTGATCAATGCCCAGCCATGGGGATCTGGTGGTGAAGCCCGTGAATTGTGGAACGGATTAGTTGTGCCAGAAACTAAGTTTGGTATCCAAGGGAAAGAAAAAGGTTCAGATCGAATCTGGAAAATGCTCAGTAAACCTTTAGACGGGACACAAGATAGTAGCAACTCCGAGGTCCTCGAGCGTAGAAACCCATTAGCTTTGGGCCATTTTGCCAATCACCCAGCAAAGGGTATGACTCCAAATGTTGTGGTTTGTCCTTATGACTTCCCGTTGACTGAGAAAAGCATGAGAACCTATATTCCCAATATAATGTTTGGTGATCCAGAAGTGAAAATGAGAAGATTTGGCAGCTTTTGGTTCAGATCAAGGGCTAAAGATATCGGGTCTGATGTTCCTCTCCTGAAGACTCTAGTCTTGGTGGCAAATAGAGCACTAAGAGATGAAGAAGTGCTTTTGAACTACAGATTAAGCAACTCAAAGCGGCGGCCAGAGTGGTATACCCCAGTGGACGAAGAAGAAGACCGAAGGAGATGGAGTTAAGGGGGTTTCCCGAGATAGGTTCGGTTTAGCATCTTTGCATTGCTTATGGAACGGCTTCACTGCAAATTCTGCTGAAGCAATCGCCTAAACAACTGCGATGTTTAGTTGCTAATTCTATGGGGGTTAATAATAGGATGTAGATTAGCAGCACAGAACAGGAGTATCTTATTCATGGTGAGAATTTTGTTCCAAAGAAACATGGTAAAGTTTTTTGGTTGGTTTTCCGATCAATGCTGATTCTCGGGCATTTGAGTAAGCAATTTTAAGACTTGTTTTACGGTGCAAATCTTTCTGGATGTTATTGTAAATGCACTAACGATGATTCCAGTTTGGAGTATGGCATGCTTGTTCTTCGTGGATTCATTCAGCAGTCATTTAATATGCTAAAATTGAAAGAAAGAATTGCTTTACCATGCTCGAGATTTTGATGGTGACCATGATTGTAAATTCATGTATATATATTTCATTATAACATAATTTTAATATAAAAGCAAAAAAAATTATAAAAAATTATATAATTATATTACTTTTTTAAAAATATTACAAAAATGTAGCATCTTTTTAATAATTGCATAGAGGAAAGAATCATAAAAATATTTCATAATTACCTATTTATAGTAAAACATTAAAATTAACATAAAATTCTAATTTTATAAAAAAATATTTAATTTTGTAATATATTATTGTAAATTTAGCTGTGTAGAATTATCGGATGTCGTACAAAGCCAATAAAAAAGAAAAAAATGGAAGAGATAGCGCCAGATTTTGATTCTCTAATAGCTTGCGCCAGATTTCGAAAAGGATACGGAACTCCACAAAACCCTACCCACTGTTTCGGGTTCTTTTCCAGAAAAGGATTGCCTTTTTAATATCACAATCATCCCCTGCCCTCCCCTCCCCCTTTCATTTAATTAATATTCTTTATTATCTTTCTTATAATCTTCTCTTTCATGTTCCACCAAACTCTCTCCTCCTCTTGGCAGCCTTCTTTCTCTCGCTTCCTAAACAAGTCTCTTATCCGCTTGTAGCCCTTGTCAGTCGAATGGAAAAAGATGATCCTGAGAGGAGTGAAGTTGGCAAGGGAGGCGATGCTAAGTTAGTTGATGGAGCAATGAGAAAAAATGATACTGAGGAAAGTCCAACGGGCAAGATGGGGGTTCAAGCCAGTGGAACGGGTGTCTGCAGTTCTGTTGCAGACGATGCTAAGTTAGTTGGTGGAGCAATGAAAAAAGATGATACCGTGGAGAGTCCAATTGTCAAGATGGGGGTTCAACATAGTGGAATAGGATTCTGCGGTTCTGTTGCAGACGATGCTAAGTTAGTAGGTGGAGCATTGGGAAAAGATGGCACCGAAGAATGCCCATTTGGCAAGATGGGGGTTCAAGATAGTGGAATGGGAGTCTGCGGTTCTGCTGGCTGTCGAGAATCAGAGAAAGGGGAAGAAAACAGTGAAATAAATAATTGTGAATCAGTGAAGAAGCTGGCAGTAGAAGATACTTGTGAATCTGAGAGTAAGCCGAAGAAACGACGTAGAAGGCCAAAGAGGACAGTGGAAGATACTTGTGAAGCTGAAAAGAAGCCAAAGAAACGAGGTAGGAAGCCAGAAAAGGCAATAGAAGATGATTGTGAAACTGAGGAAAGGCCAAAGAAACGAGGCAGAAAACCGAAGAAGGTAGTGAAAGATAATCGTGAAGCTGAGAAAAAGCCGAAGAAGCCAAAGAAATCGATGGAAAAGAGTGAAGAGGAAGGCCCAGGCGGCGCTTTTGTGCCTGAGAAGGGAAGTAAGGAAGCCATGGCTGCTGAAAATCAGGAAGGAAATGGAGAACTAGAGAATGGGACAGAAGGTAGATTGCATGTTGAAAGCGACACGGATAACTGGAGAGAGCAAGCGAATGGAGCTTCCTCCAAGAAGAAACAAATAATTAACGGAAAGGAGGTAAGCCATGCGGAGAACAGTGACAACGGTTAATTGTTTGGAATTTATGTCTGGTAATGGTGCTTTCTGTTTTTGATTTGTTGAGTTTGCAGTTAGTTGTAGAGCTTCATATGACATGCCATCAATGCAAGAGGAATGATAAAGGCCCTGTTGTTCGATGTCGAAAATGCGAGAGGAAACGCTTCTGCTTTCCATGCTTGACTAAATGGTATAATTTGGACACCGATAACTTTCTTTTAGCACCTTCTATTTAATTTTTGCATTTCATGCAGCCATGCTTACACACACAGGCACCCAACTTCCACGGCAGTAATAGTTACAAAAACATGATGTTTGAAATACAGTTGCGATAGGCATAATGACTAGAATGCTTTTATTTATTAATGAAGCTGGTTGATATTACAACAAATTTTATACCCAGACTATGCAATAGGCTTTATTTGACTGCTTATATCCAATGCCACAGTAGCTGTACGATGCAATATATTCAAGTTGGTTGTTTCCGTAAAAATGCTTAAGGTTACCTTTTGTTTATATACGGTTTCAAATTATACATATAAAAATGTGAATTTCATTAACTATTGCTGTCCATTTCATCTTTGGTTGTGCCTCTTAGTTTCAGTCCGGTGGTAGAAGTGATTGGGAGATTATCTTGATGATCTTTGAAGATTTATTTATTTTTCTCTAAATGCAGTTTATTTGAAGAAGTGAATAGTTCTTAGTTGCTTTGCTTCTGTTGTTTTTCTAGGTATCCTAAGATGACAGAGGAAGAAGTTGCTGATGCTTGTCCTGTTTGTCTTGGGAATTGTAATTGTAAAGCTTGCTTGCGTGATGTCCCAAAACAAGTAAATTCTTCCATATTGTGACAATTGGTCTTTGGTTTTCCACCACATGCTTTACCTGATCATGGATGGAGCAAATAATTGTTTTGCCTCCTCTCATCTTTCTTATTCCTGCAGCAACTGGATCTCCTACAAGAGCTGAAAATAAGCAAGGATAAGAAACTACTGCATTGTAGGTATTTGCTCCAAGCACTTTTCCCCTTCCTGAGGCAGTTAGATGAAGAACAATTAATGGAGAAAGAGATTGAAGCTAGGGCACAAGGTGATTTGTCTTTTCCCTGAATACTGTTTCTTGCTTTTATTTTTTTCATCAACTTGTAAGATGGTATTTACACTTCATCGGAGTTGGGTTCTGAAATGAGAGCTTTAGCTTTTAGAACTGTCTGTAGAAAACTCAAATTCTTGAGATGTGTATGGTACTGTATGTTTCTTACATGATACATAAATAGCTAACTTCTAAATCTTACAGGTTGACCTTCTTTAAATATTGATCTTGTAAGGCATAAATCCAAAGTTACTTTTTTTCAAAATCTGAGTGAGAAACTGTTACAACATGGATTTCTTATTTGGAGTTTGTTTTGGATGTCAATGCTTGCTTTCTTTTTCTAGAATCTTGAAGCTTGGTGGCAGCCTTTGTGTGAATTAAATATGTAAAATTGCCGCTGTTTCATTTGTACAGGTCAATCACTTGCAGATTTGGAAATACAAATTGTTAATTGTTCTGATAATGAACGCATGTACTGGTATGTCATTTGATCATTTCTAGGTGTCAAATTTCATATATTCTTTTTCCGGGTGATAGTTGCAATAAACCTTGCTTGTTTCTCTGTACTCTGCCACATGCATTCCTCAACTTCCTTTTGGCAGTGACAGTTGCAGAACCTCTATCTTTGATTATCACAGAAGCTGTTTGAAATGCTCATCTGATCTCTGCCTAATCTGTTGCCGGGAGGTTCGTGATGGTCATCTCCAGGGTGGTGTCGAGGAGGTGGTTATGGAATATGTAGACAGAGGGTTAGCATATTTGCATGGTGGCAAGGAGAAAGCTGAATTGCAAGAGGTGGCGCTGCTGGAAACTAGATCTGAGGATGTGAGATCTGGAGGAGGATGGAAAGCAAATGAAGATAAAAGCATTGTTTGTCGTTGTGGTTTTGGCAATCTAGAACTCAAATGTTTGTTTCCAAGAAATTTGGTTTCAGATTTAGTCAAAAAAGCAGAAGATCTTCTACGTAGTGATGAATCTGACCTGGCTAAAACTTCTCTTGAACGATGTGCTTGCTTTAATTTCAACGGAAATGTTGATATGGGAAGTAATCAGTTATTAAAAGCAGCATCTCGAGAAGATTCTGATGATAATTATCTGTACTATCCAAAGGCCAGAGATATCAAAGAGGAGGACTTGAAACATTTTCAATACCATTGGATGAGAGCTGAGCCCGTGGTTGTGAGCAATGTTCTTGAAACTGCAACTGAGTTGAGCTGGGAGCCAATGGTTATGTGGCGTGCCTTCCGCCAGGTTAAAAGTGGAAATCATAGCACTCTTTTAGATGTGAAGGCCATTGAGTGTTTGTCGTGGTGTGAGGTAGGTGCACGCTAGTTGCTGTTTTGTTTTGCTCATTGTTATTAATGCATTGTTTCTTACAAAAATTTTTCTATTGATTCTTGTAGCCTTGTTTCTCCAAAATTACATTTGCTAGTATGTGCTGCTATTGAAATGCACCGCTTTGAAACATGCAGGTAGATATTAATGTCCACCAGTTCTTCACAGGATACTTGGAGGGCCGTCATGATAAGGAGCTTTGGCCTCAAATACTGAAATTGAAAGACTGGCCTCCATCTACTATGTTTGATAAATGTCTGCCACGGCATGGTGCTGAATTTACCTGTTGTCTGCCCTTTAAAGAGTATACGCATCCTCATGATGGACCTTTGAACCTTGCTGTCAGATTGCCTAAGGATTCATTGAAGCCCGATATGGGGCCAAAGACATATATTGCATATGGATGCATTGATGAGCTTGGGCGTGGAGATTCTGTGACCAAGCTACACTCTGACATGTCTGATGCGGTCTGTTTAACTGTCCTCTCGTCTTTAATTTATCTTTGAAATGGAAGGGGAGAAACCTGTTGAAATGTTATGCTTGTTTAGATGTAATATCAATTCCACAAGAATACTATGAATAACCTCTAAGTGAGCTGGTATTCTGGTTTGTGACCATTTAGCAAAGCTGGTTTGTTGTCAGCAATTATTGATAGTCGAAGCATTACTAGGACTCCTGCAATCTAGCTTCAATTTTATTCAGATGTCACAGCATATGGATTCACGTTCAAGTTTTAAGAGAAGTTTCAATGTCAAAGTGATAATTAGGATGTTGAATTCAAGTTCCAGTTGCCCTTATGAGGAGTGGTAGGGTTATCTCAAATCAAATTAACCAAAAAAATCAATACAAAATAGTCACCTAAATGACAAATTTTGTTGAACTGTCGTGAAATTAAATGTACAAACTCTAGAACTTCCATCCTTTTTTCCAGTTTCATCCGAGCTTGCATTATATGGCACATATAGATGCGGTGCCATCAATATCATGGTTGCAAGTTTGTATTTCCTATCATTTATTTGACCAATCAGAATTATCCCTTGATCATTAACTTGGTTATTTCAGGTGAATGTCTTAACACATACAGCTAAAGTGGCCCTTTCACCGACTGATCTTGAGAGTATAAGGAGACTGAGAAAGCAGCACAGAGAGCAAGACCTAAGAGAACTTTTTGGTTGCAATAATGCTGTAGAGGAAGATGATGTAATGCCGAGTGGCACTGGAGGCAGCTTGCTTAGAAACGATGAAGATTCTCAGAATGTTAACAACCAAAATGAGAATCCTCAGTTTAGTGATTGCACGTATCCAATACAATCAGAGTTGTCTCAAGGTACAAGTATTGAGAGTGACTAGGAATTTACAGTTAAAGTTGATGGCCAGAATGATGATTTTTGTTGATCATGCCTTTTCCAGAAAAATCAGAGCTGAAAAGCTGCGAGGCAGATGTTCTAGGCAGATGCTTTGCCAGTAAACTGTCAAAATGTGGAAATGAATCCATGAAACCAGACGAGGGAGGTGCAGTTTGGGATATTTTCCGGAGGCAGGATGTTCCTAAGTTGCAGGAATACCTTAACAACCACTTCAAAGAGTTTAGGCATTTTCACTGTAGCCCATTGCAGAAGGTACCTAAACATAAAATTTGCTTAAGATGTAAATGACGAATCCCCCTTCATATGATTTCTGCTTCTCAATGAGACAATCTGAAATAGCTGATTGGGGCTTATTTTACACCGTGACAAAGATAGATGTTCAATTAAGCAAACCATCATAAATTAAATATGTTATTATAATTCATCTTCAATTTGGAATTTGGACTGTCACCCATTTTTGTCACTTCAGATATTAAAATTTTCAAAGTATTTGTTATTTCAACCTTAAAAGCTGTAAACCTAGGAGAAAGAAATGACCACTGTAAGTACCTATTGTTTTCTTTTCATAAACTAACTATATCCTCCATGCTTAATAACCCACTGTAGATTATCCAATCCTAGCAAACTTAATGTTTAGGATTTGGTTTGTTAGCTAGTGTTTGTTTAATCATTTAAACCGTGACTAATGTTTTTTGGCTCCGTATCACCCTCTTCATTTGGATCTAGCTTTCAACAACGTCAAATACATTATGGAAGATGCTGAAGGGGGCTTCATGCAAACCTTCAAATCAAGTTAATTATAGATTTAGCAACACCTTAAGTGAAAAAGTTTTCTTGGCACCTAAGATTGTTTAGTTCAATGAAGAACCAAGTAAGCTTTCTTGAACCCTAAACTCTTTCAAACCAATCCGAACTACTAGAATAGGAATAGTGTTAATCAACCTAATTAACTTCCATGAATGTAATTAATTGAACCAAGTCAGGAAAACACCTGAAATTAAACTCTCTTTAATCAAAGAAATTTGCTAAACTGCAAATGCAATTTTATTAATCAAGATGTAAGGTTGTTGAGATCTAGTCAAACAAAATGAGCCAATTAGTTGTTAATGATTGTTTGTATGCATTCTAGTATAAGCCAAATCAATTTTGTTAGTAATGACCTTTTTGTTTGTGATTTATTGTTTCTTTTGTAGGTTGTTCATCCAATACATGACCAAACCTTTTATTTATCTTTAGAGCATAAGAGAAAATTGAAAGAGGAATATGGTTAGCCATCTGATATGTTAGAATTAGAATATTTATTTATTTATTTATTTATTATTGAGGTTCTTATATATGCTTCTATGCTGTAATGCAGGTATTGAGCCATGGACGTTTATCCAGAAACTTGGAGATGCGGTCTTTATTCCTGTAGGTTGTCCTCATCAAGTAAGAAACTTAAAGGTAAAATGTCAGTGCCAACTTTTATTTTGAGTCCTATGAAAGTTAGAATTTGAGAATTAACCAAATTCATAAGTGAGAGAAATAAATTTTATAAGAGCAGAATCCATGATAGATGAGCTAATCCAACAATATGAAAAATTACTAGCTTTATCATTTGGGTGGTTAGTGCTAACTGTTATAAAAAAAACTACTAAATTTACTCACGCCATGTGAGATAACTATTGGACTTCCATGATTATAGGAATTTTGAAATAATAATTGCTAGTTTCTTTGTTATTAGCTAGGTTTAGTTATTTCCCAATTTATAGATGTTGGAATCTTATGATTTCTTGATTTGAGGGATTTATTTCTTTTCAAAATTAATATTTTGTAATCAGTTTATTTTCCTATTCCAAGTAATTCTTTTGGTTTTATATTCTTGAAAATATCATTAATTTGTCCTAGAAATCATCTCTTTTTATTCTTAATAAAAATGAAAAGATAAATCAATGCTTTTACTTTGTGTCTGTATGTAACTATATGCTAATCACTTAAACAATGTTTTTGACATTGTAAATTTGAATTATATGAACATGTAATTCCTGAAATCTAACAGCATTTATTGACAAGACATTAAAATGTACTAGAAATAAAAATGCCATGAAATAAACTACAAATCCTTACTTCAATGTGAGTGACCTGTAGGTATATTTTTGTAATTTTCATGTAAAATTATCAAAGAGATCACGTTAAAATATTGGTTTCATCTATTACTCTTAACAGTCCTCTTTAACACGTTTAAGATTTGAATTTTGCCTTCTAATTGTCACTTGAAATTGAATTCCTTTTAAATATGAAATTTTAAATTAAGACTGCATATTATTGGAAAATAGAATTTTAATTTCCTTGAATTGAGTTTTAGTTCTAGCTCTAACTTTTCACAAAGTGCAAATTGTTGCTATCTCTTTGAGGATTTCATGATGAGTGCAATGCATCGCTAGAAACTTGTTGATAGTGCATCCTTTTTCCTTTCTTTTCTTTTTTAAGCTATAGGAAATTTGAAATGTCATAGGATTACTCTGTAATTAAAAAGTCAATAGCTTGTTCTTGTTTTGATACTTAACTAGTAACTTTAGATAGTTTGTTTTGTTCATTGTTATGGCCCAGAGGCTGGTACTCCTGTGTACGTGTAAAATTAATGATCATATTCTCCTTTCATTGTTTTAGTCATGTGTAAAGGTAGCATTGGACTTTGTTTCACCTGAGAATGTTGGCGAGTGCCTTAGTTTGACAGAGGAATTCCGCGTGCTTCCCCCAAACCATCTAGCTAAAGAAGACAAATTGGAGGTATAACTTGTCTCTTAAATTTACTCATTTCTAGTATGTTCTGCTATTGCTTTTTGATGAAGTGGCAATTGAAAGTACAAATGAGTTGATGTGGTGAGTGAAGTACTGAACGGGTCACCTATTTGTTGAAGAAGCTTCATCACGATGCTTTTTTTTTTTTTTACTATTGGTGTAATCTACAATTTAATTGTTTCTTTATCCAGCTTAATAATGTTATATATAAGAAAAGTGTTCTTAAAAATTCATAAGTTAGCCAATTACCCTTTGATGTTAAATGTTGTGATAGAACCTTGAAAACTAGATTAGTTCTATTCAGTGATCAAATATATGTCGGGGTTTGATGGGGACTAAATTGCAGAAAACAAGGAAGGCAGTTGGTTTGCCTTCCAAAAGGACCTGAGTCTTATTTTACAAGAAAAAATTTCCTAGGGTGCAGCTAAAATCTTCAAAAGGACTTGAGTTTTATTTAGATGTTGCTTTTTCAATCATGTGTTGATTTGTCTGTCCTGAAACAGGTGAAGAAAATGTGTATTCATGCTATGCGTTGGGTTGTGAATTTTTTGGAGCATGGTGAAGAGTAAGTGTGATGATACATACTAGATGATTAATTCATCTTGAATTTTCATTGATTGCTTCATCTATGTCTTGTTCCATTTTGTAGAAACTAGATTGATTGATTTGTAGGTAAAAGTATGACTTGATGATTAACTAAGGTGAGTGCTCATACAAGATACAATACAATATAAAGAAAATAAATCAAATCAAAATCCTAAAATTAAGCCCCTAAAATGTCTGTAATATATATTCCTATTTTACCATGTTCATAGTTGTAACATATTTCATGATCATCGAACTGAACTCTCCACCAAGCTTTAATCTCAAAATACTTAGAAGACAATTAGATGATTCTCATTTCCTCACACTTTCATCCAAATTTAAGATAGCAAACTTTGATGTGCTAACTCTTTTCCAGATAAATTTGGGCCTACCTTATTCCTTGTTACCCACATTATAATCTTATTTGCTTTTTTGGTTAATGCATTTAATGACGAATGACTTATATGACTCATATGATCAAGCCATCTTATCCTTCACTTGCTAAATTTATCATTTATGAATGCCACTCACCTTTTTTCAATCCAATCATTTCAAAATATATCCATTATTATATGCTCACCTATTAGGCATAGTAGTTTTCATTTTGGACGGACTCATTCTTGAATTGTGTGTTTTTATTGTCTAACACTCACTAGGGCGTTATAGCCATGTCACAAAACTTACCTTTCTAACTTAATTGGGATCTTCTAGTGACATAGAACCCTTGATATATTCCTTCATTTCAACTAATTTGATTGAATCTTATGCCTAATGTAGTCCTCTCTTACCATCTTCTTGGAATATCGAGCTAAAATATTTGAAAAAATGGTTGTTTTGAGATACCATCACAATGAACTTATAATGCGTGTATTTTGGTTCAAAAACACGTGTCTAAAGTTCTAATTTATTGTCTACTCTTGCATTAATCTCATCTTATGCAGATATGAAGAACTAATGCAGTTTCAGTTTCCTAGTAACTTGTTCACATTTTCCATTACCAGTGTTAAAATCCTAAAAGCCTTCTAAATTAACTTGAGCAAATAGAACTATTGTTCCTTTTTGTCATCTTTTGTTAGCATTATTTCATGGAATCCTGATTTTTCCCAACTATCGTGGAGTTGATCGAGTCTCTCATTTTTAGGCCTGTGGAAGCGCAAAAGCAGAAGCGCAAAGGAAGAAAAGGCAAGAGAAAGAAAAGCGACACCACCTGATACCATGTGTATCAATGTTGATCCTTGGCGTGCATATTTTGCTGATGGCGCCAGGACTTCTCGAGGTGTATCAATGGAACCGGCAGATTGCTGTGGTCCTCTATGTTGTGTATATAATCAGCTGTCCGAATTCCCACATAAGAAACCTTGTGCTGAAGATGAAAATACGCTGTTGTCTTTTTCTAATTTAATACTAATTCTTACTGACTGGGCCGTGGGCTCTGATTGCATGTATCTTGAAGTGACTCAAATTGGTTCACTTTGGTTTCGAACTGTTACCAATATCAACTAAACACCCGAAATGCAGAAAGGTACCACAAAAATTTAAATGAAACCGAAGTCACTTCACCAGAGGAAAGTTGAAAATTGTTTGGAAAAGTATTTCTTTGATAAAGGAATGTATATACTAACTTGGTATTCAGTTGATTTGATATGGTCAGTCTTAATAATTTGATTGATCATTTTGAAAACCTCTGTGGTTTGATGAAGAACTAGATTTACACTCATGCTTTGCAATAAAATTAATTTTGTTCCAAATCTAAAATTAGGTTTTCAGCAGATTCCAAAACTGATCATAAAATTTACTAAATATTACCAAAAATAAAAGCAGAACGAGCCAAAAAGAAAAGCAACTCTACTTGGTCTTCAAAATTTTAGAATAGGCGATCTTTGTATAGCTTTGGAATGCCTGTTGCATCCTGCAGGTTCACAAGGACTCCACTCTTTGTCGTTTCGATGGACTTTCATCCTTTAGTTCAGATTCATTTTGGACATCATTTCCTGTTCTCTCTTCATATTTGAAATTCCAGCCAGCAAAGTCAGATTCAGAGAACAGGGTCGTTGGAGTAGCCTTAAAGAAGGCCAAGGGAACCTGTTTTACCCTTCGTCTAAGCTGCATTTTTAGTCACCAAGCAAACAGCCAAAACAAATGAATAAAACTAATACAGAACGAGCAAGGAAAGAACAAAAACTTTTGTAGCACATAGATAATAACAGAATAAAGCTACATTCTCTACGACTTGTATAACTTTTTATGTAAAAATTTGCATGTCTAAGTCAGCTAATTTTGATTTGTTCCAAAGTAAGACCATGATTGCACTAAATTCATACAGGTTTAACATTTTCAAATGTTCACTATCGCTAGTTTATTCTAACTACATAAATTAGTTTCAATTGATTTGTATTATGAAGTATTAATACTCATTTGAAGAAGATGCTAATTAGTCCAACAATTCAGCCTTTTTGCCGTTGGGCAATAAGCTAATGATGCAGATAAGGAAAATAAGATTAAGAAATTCAGAATTAATATATTTTACAATTTAAATATTTAAGGGTGTTTCAGTAATTTTAGCTTCACAGGAATAGTAGGGTTTTATTTATTTTATTTGTATTCATGAGTTTTAGTTTGATTAAGTGTTGCTAGTTTAAGTTGGTTTAGTATTTTCTACTTATTTTTAAGATGAAATTCTTTTACTCCAGGATTCCTCTTCCTAGTGTTACGATTAGTATCAACCTAAAATGCCAGGCTTGTACCCCTTTTTCTTATATATTTTTCTTTTCTATTTAAAAAAAGGTTAGCAATTTGCCTAGAATTGTGTGATTCCTAAGCCTAGGTGTGATTCCTAGGAGAAATTCCTACCTTTTCCTTACACCCTTAATTAGATCCGAATTTTAAACTTTCAGATTTCTTTCTTTCTACTGCACTTTGATATCAAAGCCAGGGCAGTTTAACCTCAAGCTGTCCATCACCTAAGAAGAGACCAAATAACCAAATAAAACTTGGCATGCACCAGGACTTACAAACTTCATTAGCGGAGACAATAGCAACACGTGATAAATTACAGCCTTCTAAAAAATGTATGCAATCGTAGCAATTGCTATCCCAAAGCTACAATGATGAATTGACAATGAAGTGAAATGAAGAAAAAGAGAACACAAGTTTAAGTATGGAAATTACAGTTTGTGTCCAAACTTGAGATTCTTTAATATATATTTGATAATGCCAGCATATCTCCAATCAGTTGGCCATAAATCACAAATTAACATTATAAAATTATGGACTTAAAAGTAGGCAAAAGATTAAAGTAAAAAGTAAATCACACTTGCTTTATCTTCATGTTTCATATTTGGATAGAAATAATAGAACCATGTGTTAGGCAAAGATTAAACATTACCTCCTCTCCAAATATTGTTGCATATGAACTATGACAAAAATCATTAATGTTCACTTCAGTGGTTTTGTCCCGAACTGTCAAGTCATTCTCCAATGACAAAACAAACCTATTTACAAATACAAAAATACCATGAGGCACGAGTGAGTATAGCATCACTTGCTAATTAGGTATGAATGAAGTAAATACCTTGAAACAGGTGGGCAATAGTGATTACGAAGTGTATCAATTTCCCACAAAGAGCTTCCTGTTTGAAGATTGTCGTTAATGCATATAATTGAACAATAATTTTCATTTTCTAACTCATACACAGTAGTTAACAGCAAAAGAGTTTAAGTGGAATACACAGAATGGCAAGAAAAATCAGTTGAAACAGACGTCATTGTAACAGATTTCTCAAGATAAAAAGAAAACGTCTGAAGTCACTGTCAATTAAGATATGTAGCAATAGCAGCTAAAGTTAACATCTTCGAGGACAAAAAGGAAATGCAGTCTTTAATGACAATTAAGTGAATATTTATCATGTAGGCCTATTGATAACTTATATCATCTTGAAACCACTGTCAATTAAGATATATAGCAAGAATTATTCATAATGTTGAATCAAGGTAGTATCAAAAAGTGATAATAGATTGGAAAAGACACATCCCTGAGCACTAAAATCAGAAATCACTTGTAACATGTACACTTTCTCTGAAGGAAATACAATGGAAGAAAATCAGATATGACATGCAAATCAGCAAGTCTAAAGTTGAATGTGTATTCCCTGCTTTTAGGCATGCACTTAAACAATGGAAAAAAAAATAGCATGCAGATAAACTTCTTTCAGGAACACAACCTGATGAACAGACCATATTGGGTTGCTGTCTGTAGGCATGGAGTTGGCTCAGTGTAAATAAAGGAATTTAAATAAATTGAAAACAGTACTTACTCATAGCGCCAGACTTCATAGGGTTGCCTTCCTCATTATTAAAACGATCAATGCCAGGTTTTCCGGCAGAAACATGACTTCCATTTCTGTAACTGTATGCATTGCCAGCATCTTCCCCTTTTGCATCAGAATTAGAAGTTGTATTTTCATTACCATCTTCCTGGAATCAAAACATGATGACTTAAAGTTCTATATTTTTAAAATTCCTATGACCTATTTTCAGACTTCATCATGTTAGATTGTGCATGCAAACTTGCATTTTTCTTTTTACTCATGAACATTATTCACAAACATAATCTTTTGAATCTTAAAAATTCCATAAAACGCTTGTCAAATGCTGCTTTCCCAGCAGAAGGGGACCCAAAGTAAAGTAGGTAAAAAATTGTTAAAAACATGAATTCAATCAGCATGATAAATATACAATGCAGTTTTATCACAATAAAAAAAAATGTTTTTAATGATGTTTCAGATACTTTTTTTTTTTGCTGCAGTAGTATGTGGCTACCTGTCACATACCACCATCGGAATAAGAGATGCTAGAGGCAATTATGGTTATTTTGGCAGACATTAGCTAGGGAACAATCAACATTTACAATTAAAGAATATTATGGTTATTGTCATTTAGCATTTTGTAACGGCATCAGTACTATGTAGTGTCAATTCAGAATTCTGTTATAATATTAGTACTATATACTGTAGACACGTGCAGAAGGAAGGGGAAAAGGAATGATAATCACTTGCTTTCTCTCTCTTGTCTCCTATCTTCTTACTCTACTCTCTACTCTCTCTAATGCTTTTACCTCTTTTCCTGGGTAGACTGTAACACTACCTTTAATAAGAAGGAAGGAAAATGTATACTGTCTTTTTTACTGGGAACACATACAACAAGACCAGCACTTTCAAATAACTACAAAAGATCTTATCCACAGTATTAAAACTATAATTTACCTGATGCACTAAACAGTTGATAGATGGATGCCTCCGTAGGAGGTTGTGAATCAATGCAATGATAACAACTGCTCCTGAAGGAGGAACTACAAGAGCTAGTCTACTTAACTTCTTTGTAAAAGCAGCAGCCAAATAGGCTGGAAGAAGTGGTGACTTTAGGCAAGAATCAAGAAGCTGCATAAAAATAATTTTGCATGTTAATGACAATGTTTTGAAGATAATCATGTTTTAGCAACATCTAATTTGCATGTATTAGCGGTTATTTTGAGCTCATAGTAGTGTTTTGGTGTGCATGTTTTTTGCCCCTGAAGATGCATATCAGATTTCACTATCATATTGTTATTTGTTCACATTTGGAAGTCCAAAATTCCATAAAATTACTTC
Source organism: Dalechampia spathulata (assembly GCA_948192965.1). Lineage (NCBI taxonomy): Eukaryota > Viridiplantae > Streptophyta > Magnoliopsida > Malpighiales > Euphorbiaceae > Dalechampia > Dalechampia spathulata. Next base: position 5,966 of record CANYBF011395271.1, on the reverse strand, counting down.
TTGTACCTAGGTGAAACCAACGTCAAAGCATAAATACTAAGCATGCAAAGCAAACTCACAGGTTGAAAAACGTGATTTATCATTTCAAGTCTCAACAGAAGCCAAAGTTTTGTGACATTGTTTTTGATTGGGTTTTAATTAATCATGTTGCACTGCAATACCACTATAGACTTCTTGTTGTAGCAGAAAACGCAAAATTGCCATGAAAAATTAGGTTCATGTTCGGCATTACCTGAAAAAACTTTGCCCTATGTTTTGCCATAAAGATGGAAGGTAACAATAGGGCATATAACTTTTCATAGAAGTTGGGATATTCTAAGCCATGCTGAGTCATCAGAATGAATAGGCTGCTAAGGGCCATTACACTGACAACGCCACCTATATCATATGATCTTGTCAAGAAGTCACTGCACAATGTCAGATAATCATCAGAATTTACATAATGATATGAAAGGAAGTCATGACCTTGAGGAGAAGTATGGGGTTTCAAAATATACCATAACATCAATGGATTAGAAATGTAAGGAATGACAACCTGATGGAGAGAAATAAGAACCTGAAAAAATGAAAAGAAAAAAATTAGAGAGAATTAAAACCTACGATAAAAAAAATCTTACAAATAGAGGGAAAAGAACAGTTCAACGAAATGTTCCACTGTGCCAATGTATATCTCAATAAGTTCAAAAAATTAAAAACTGAAACTTCTGTTCCATGGTCAGCAACAAATCTTCAGATTACAAAGCACCAATTAGCACTGAAAATTGACCAAATACATGCAGTAGGACATCGTCACAAATGCATTCATGGGGATTATAATAGCTTTCCTCATAGCAGAATTCTCTGTTTGAATAGTTTGCTATGATAATATTATCATTTATATTATTCTTACCCTAATAACAATACCTTTAGTTTTCTAATTGCTACTAACAAGAAAGATTTCAGTTTTTCCATCTTAAATAGAACAACAATGTTAGCATATGATCTCTAGTAGCACTTTTTTTTAACAAAGAAATTTAGTAACGACCTCTATAACAACTCTAAGGTCAGGAACCCCCTTCAACAAGTTCTACAAGTTATCAAATCATAGGATCTTCATGAAACAGGAATTGCAACAATGGTAAGAAAACCACATTGGTTGAAGTTGACTTTCCAGCACATTGCCCTATAACATGATATTTTACCCGTTGATGAAACAACTTGGAATCCGAGCTTGATTTCATGAGCAATCAATCCAATTTACTGCAGAAACTAGACTCCTACATTCAATTAAATCAAAGGAATAATACCAACACCAATCTCAAAACATAAGGAAATTCAGGAACTTCTGAAAGGGATTGAAGTAGATCTCCTTAGGATGAGGGATCAAGGTACTGAAAACGAAACAAAAGGTAGCTACCTATTTTCCACCACAAGAAGAGAAACAAAAGAAACAAGGCCTAGCATAATGATAAATCCATGCTATATGAGCTGGATTTTCCAACGTACAATATAGACCCGTTAATTTCGTCACATAGATGTGAACAGTTTTTCCAAACGGCAAACACCTGATACTGATAAAGTGGGCATGGCTGCTTTCTATTGGCTGGAGAAGCACGATCTTGGTACTATAGGTAGGAACACAAGGAGCCAAAAAGAACTTGAAAAGCACTCAAACAGTATCGCAATTAAGGTTTGAGCCACCCCCCCTTTCGGTAATAGGTGATCCACCGGATGAATTGATTAAGAAAACAAAAGGAGAAATATGAGAATAGTCTATGCAAATTCCAGGAACTCTTGGCATGTGGTAATAAAATGCAAGTGGATTGTCAAATAAACTTGTCAATTGCAAGTTTAAAGAACTCGATTAGGCCGGATGTTGAAATGCAAAACCCTCAAAACTTGTACAGGTTATAAATCTAGTATGAACTTTTGAAAAGAGCAGGAGCAAAGCAAAATTAGGGCTCCCAAAATTTCCTTGCATGCATGAATAAGCAAAAACAAGATGCATGTACCATGCAAATTAAGTGTTATTAGAGCATGTAGATTTATCTTACATGGATTCTTTATAAGAAATGATGAAAATTTATACTCTCATGACTTAAGTCATGCTAATGATTAGGCTCTAATTAATTGATTTCTCCGACTCAATCCACATTCTTCTCCTATTCTTCTTCTACTGACTATCGACTTCAACTTGTGCCCAATTAATAATTTGTTCATAGTATCAAAGCGAGCTAACATTTGACTCATCAATTAAATACTATTTAGCACTTAATAGCTCTTTAAGTTGAGGAATAGGGTCACATGTTTACCTCTTTGTACACATCAACAGGAAGGGGTAACCTAAGAAATGAAATCCATGCCTTGGTGAACTTCAGTTTCATCTTTTTGCTAATACTGGCAGCAGATAGTCCCTGGAAAGATTATAAGTATAAACGTATAACCATAGAGTACAATTTTAAAAAATCACAATGAAGCTTCCATCAATGGCACAACAACAAAGGAAAAACTAGGATAAAAAATATCTGCCTAAATAAGAATTTGAAACTTACTTTATTTTGATCATTATCTTGCATGTTTGAAAGCTCAGAAACATTGCCAGACTCACTTTTCTTTGATGAGGAATCTAGAAAGTACAAATTTCAAAAATATCAGATTACCAATAAATTAGCAAGGTTGAAAAATGAAACAGCTATAGGCCAAGAAAATTGGTGAGGGTTCTTCAAGCTTCTGCAACCAATTTTCAAGCCATCACTGGGTTCATGTGATAGTTTTTTTTTCTTTTTTTTTTTGCAGAGGGAGTTTGGCACGTAGCATGTAATATGTATATGCATATGCCATCCAAATACTGCTAGAGTACATAAGGTTTAAAAGCACAAGATAATCACCTGAACCACTCCACATCTCATAATCAGAATTTTCTTTTGGGTCCTCTAGTTTTGGGATGCATGATAAAATATAATGTACCCGGTGAATACATTGATCATTGCTGCGAGAAAACAAAAACAAATGAGTATTGACAGACTATAGTATCACTCAAACATATAGACAAGGGACAGAGTCAACCTTGAGCAATTCCCTATTATCAAAAAATAGGAAAAGCAGAAAATAAATTAAGCTAATAAAAATTGCAGCACAATATAATCAATACAAACAATAAGGGGGAAAAAAGCAAACTAATCATATCTAGAATGTTAACAATTCACATAAAACAGATATAAAAGCAGCTGCACTTTGCTTCACACATTTATACAACAAAAGCAATTGCAGCGATAGATCCGCAAAAATAAGGATAATGCTGCATATAAAGTGAAAGATGGGTCAAATGAACATTCACCTGCGCTGAACGTTGACTTCACTAATTCTCAATTCAAAATGGCAGATGGATCCAACTTATACTCAGCAATCATATATATGATTGGGACCAAAGCAAAAGATTTTGCATGCAAACAATGCAATTACATATCATATAAATGAAAAATTCAAGTCTATAACAAGCACACCATTCAAACCTTGCCCTTGAATGACCATCAATATCTCCATTGGCATTTTTAGTCTTTTGATCTAGAAGAAAGAAAGAACATCTATTATAAATGGACTGGAAAAGAAGCAACAGAATAATGAAAATAAAGTAAGCATGTCTAAAATTTTACCAGGGAAGTCTTTTTCCTCCAAATTTTTTGCAAGTTTTTGAAGGCTAATGTAGGTAAAATAACTGCTCCAAACACATTAAAAAAAATGTCAATAAAAGAAGTAATCTCTACCTTGTTATAAAAGGTAAGAATCAATGAATTTTTGACCTGGTATCAAAAGGAAAGAATAAAAAAAGAAGGTAAAAGCAAAAAACAATGTGCAAATAGAAAGAACTAAAACATTGAGACATGTTATATGGAACTCTGGCAATCTTAATGTTCATTTGAAATCAAGGAGATCACCTCATAAATGGTTGTTCAAGTCCAACAGCAGAGACAAATCTGAACAGCTCAAATTGAACTATTCAGTTATAAATTTAAGCAATTGGATTATATAGGTCCTTTCACGCCTGAAATAAAATATTCAGGTTACTGTTATGGATATCAAGGAACCATTTTGACCTATCTACAAAGCAATGTTAATTTTGTTAGTTTGTCAAGAATTCTGTAAAAAATTCTGACAGATATTGATGTAGTTCAAGTAAGCTTTATCCACAATTAAGCCTCGAAACCCAGTCTCAATTGATAACTCGATCCCTATGGGCACTATAAGGAATACATCACAAAAATTTCACATCAATTCAATCAATCTGGAAAAGATATTGGCCTTTTCACCAACTAATTTTGAAAAAAGAAACCACGAATACTGTAGAATGCAAGATTAAATATAAAGGAAATATGAAACATATGAAAGACCTCGAGTTCCCCTAAACATACCGGATGTCAATGTACTTCAAATACTTGGCCACGAGTAATTCTATCAAGAAATCAACAGAAGTAGTAGAGTGAACCTGCCAACAAAAATAACAGGTTAGAAACAATATACACACTGCACAAAGCTGTTTTCCTTTTTGATTTTTCTCAACCACCTAAATCAATTTTTTCAAATACAACGAATCTACACATTACAAAATAATCTGAGGTTGCAAAAGAGAAATACAAACTGTCATTGGCATAAAGCAAGACTACTAAAACTACTAAGAAACTTACTAACTGATGTAGCAATCTATAGTATAAAGCAGAATTGAATCTTCCTCCATTCCCAAGCTTCACAAATTCCATAACCGCATCGAATACAACTTCCTATTCAAACGAAGCGTCAAAACCATTAGAAGGTACCACAAGGTTCAAATTCAGAAACATAAGAACACTAATCCTCTGTTTGGAAAGTCTAGAGATGCAAGAATTCTGTTGATTTTTAATCTATTTAGCCAACGAAAATAGAATTCGCAAGATGTCAAACCAATGGAATTCAAACACATGACTAGTATGTGAAGTAAATAGAAACTGAAACATAAATAAATAAATAAATAAACTCAAAAGAAACAATGAAGACTCACTCTCAAAGCATCGTCGAGCACAGGCAACAAAAGAAGATCAAGGAGCAACTTCAAAAATTCATCAAATTTAGAGCGAAGCCAAGTCTTGTAAACAACTTCAGCATCACTTTCGAAATCATGCGACGCCATTTTGGAGTTGTTCTTGTGCGAAGGAGGGAGGGAAGGGGCTAGAGGAGTGAAAAAGGACTGGAGAGAGAGGAGAGATTCGAGAAGGTATTGAGGAGGGTGATGAGGGGATATGAAAGTGAGGAGGAGAGGGAGGTTGTTGATGTGAGCTCTGGAAGTAAGAAGCTGCTGGCCAAGGGTTTTGACTTCTTTCAGCGTATGCTTGGCTTTCGATCGTCTGGAAGGAGCGGCTGAGGCCATTGTGCTGCAAGAGTTCTCTTTTTTGCGTTCGGGAGGAAAGAAAGCAGCGCCGATGGCTTTCCTCCGTTTAGGTCTCGTTCTATTGTCCGTAGTATACTTTTATTTGCCCGTCATTCGTGGCATTATATTTTAATATAAAATTATTGTAATTAATTTTAATATTGCCTGTTTTTTATTAACTAGAGTTTTATAGACTTCGTTACACATGAAGATAAATTTTTTAACCCATTATTTATAATTATTTTATATTTTATATTTTTAAATTTTTTTAATCCATTATTTCTAAGCATTATGTACTTATTTTAAATTTTATTTATATAATATTTTCATCCTTTCATTTTTTTATAAAAAATAAGAGCAAATATTAATATTAATTAGTATAATATTAAATTAAATTAAATTTTATATAATTATTTTGTTAAATTTGAAAAATGTATGCTTAACATAAATTAATATAATATTAAATCATTATATCATTATTAAAATTAACAAATTGAAAATGTAAACTAATGTATAATTTAAAGATAAATACAACTCATTTTATTTGTATTTATTAAGTACTAAATTTTATTCAAAGTTAAAAACTACT
>CANYBF011394831.1:0-10717 GCA_948192965.1 Dalechampia spathulata | reverse complement strand
TATCACTTAACCAAGTCTCTGAACTTCTACTTGCGCTAATCCAAGCTCTTACGGCTTAAAACTACGAAGATAGGGTGAGTTCTAGTGTTTAGAAATGTGTGGAACGGTTTTAGGAAAGAAAAGGAGAAAGAAACATAATGAAAAAGTTACGTTAAATTCGTTTAAAACGACCTTAAAAGTCACGTATGGCCGTACCAAATACCTGTACGCCGTACCAACCTAAAAAGCCTGACAAACTCAATTTCCTGCGAGCTGCGGTATGGCCGTACCACATTTGGTACGCCCGTACGACCTCAAAGTTACTGACAAACCTAAATTCCTGCGAGCTAATGTACGACTGTACAACCCGCTGGTACGCCTGTACGACCTCCAGGACCTCAATTCCCCTGTTCCCTCGAGCCTGGTACGCCCGTACGGCTATCCGTACGCCCGTACCGCCTGCCTAAAATCAGGACATGCCTCAATTGAAGCCCCTAACTCTCCCAAAACCTGTAAACACACTCCAAAACCACCCAAAATACATCAAACTCACTGTCCCTCATCCAACCGAGAAGTCACACTTCCCAATAAGGCAACAGTGGCACATAATACCATCATAAATATAAGCATACATACATACATACATGTATACACATCATCAATGTATAACCAAACTCATACGCATACAGACCTCTACCCGTATACTAGCGTACAAACTACTAGGGTCTCAACTACGGGTGTAACAAGGTGAGTACTTTTTCCTCAGCAAATCGTACAACTCAATTCCGCTGCTATCCAAGAATACTTCCATTCGATGCTTCCAATATAGATAATCCATCCCATCAAAGTATGGGGGTCTTGTATGTGATTGACTCTCTACCATAGGATCTTTAGCTCAAGAATTTTACTTTTTCCAAAAATGAGCACCAAATTCTCTAATACCAAATGAAATTCCTTCTACTATTGGCAACATGTGGGATTTTAGAGTGGTTCGGCCAAACTCTTGCCTATGTCCACTTTCTCCTAAGTCTCAACCTAGGGTTCCACTAAAATCAATCAATTATAAATGGATTCCCAAATGAACCCAATACCCTAGTGTTTTAAAGGCTTACACTCAAACCTTTACAACATCAGTTCCCACAGACTACTCAATTACAAATTAATCGCTAAGGATTAATCACACACCAATCTCACAAATAATAAAACCTAATCTCTAGGTTGTAAGAATACAAACAAGAAAGTAATGAGGAGTACAAGCTCAAACTTACTTGAAACTGATGAATAAGCTCAAGGAAAATATGCTCTGCAATCTTCAGCACGTTAGAATTCAAAGTAATAAGAGTTCTAATAAAAACGAACAGTTTGACAGACTTAAAAGTCTATTTTATAAGTCGCGTATGATCGTACTATTTTCATACACCCGTACGGATTCAAATATATTTGTTAGAAAAAAAGAGGGAAAGGTGGTATGGTCGTACCATCACTTGGTACGACCGTACCAAACCAAATTTCCTGATAAAGTCATTTTCCTGCGAGTTCGTGTACGGCCGTACCACCAATGGTATGCCCGTACCAAACTCTATAAACCAATACTCACTAGGTATGGCCAGCCGTATGGCCATACCACTCAATAACAATATTTGGTACCCCCGTACCAACCCATAAAATATTATGAAAAATTGCAAATAATTTATGTCACACCCAGCCCATACCCAGGCGGACATTCTCCCGTAGCACAAACAGCGGCCCCCAGAAGAAGACCAGTGCCTGTACTACCAGGGATACATCATGCAAACGTCGTATGGGGACACGTCTCTAAGCCTAATGGTGGTTGTGTGACGGAAACAACGTGATGTGCAATCACAAACCCGGGATCCATTCATCATGCACTTAGGCAACATACAAAAACAGGCTAACTGTATTTCATATAAATAAAACCTGTTATACAATAAGTGAGTGCGTACATAAACCACCAAAAGCTTTACAATAAATACATGACTACTGCCACCCTAGCTACACAATCCAAACAGGAGCCGGAGTATGCTGCAAAAGTCCCGTACCAAGTGAGATCAGTCTGTCTCAGCTGACGACCTCTAGTCCTTCTCCGAACGCTCACCCGTGGGCTCTGAACCTACGTTCATCAAATGACAAACACTGAGATAAAACTCAGTGGTGCTAGAAACACGTATAACCAATCATAAAACACATACCAATTCATCACAGACATTATATGCCATGCAAATACCAATGTTTATATCATCCACCCTCATCCTATTTTTCCCTCATTCACTCTTGTTTTCCTGTGATTGTGCACATTCCTTTCGCACACGCTGGATCCCGATAGGTACCGGTACTCATCTCCCGTAGGAGGCCATTTATTGATTCATCTCCCATCTCAGGAGATCCTTTATCTATTGATTCCCGAAAGAATCCCATTCATTATTGATCCAGTGTGCCCAGAGCTGAGCTCTGCCCTCATTTCTCATTTTCTTTTCACTCTTTCTTTCCTCATCGTTCATCTCCATGCATGTAAGCATGTTATCAACATTAATCCATCATAAACATGGAAGCTTGGACAATTCATCACATTATCAAGCAAGGAAAACATAATTCCAAGCATCAAAACAATCATCAAGCGTATAACACACCACAATGAATCAAACGCAAGATAAACATACGAGCCTAGACTTGGTTTAAGTCTTCTGGCAATAGAAACAAGCCGAAAGTGGCTAAACACACAAAACTAGCACTAACTCCAATCATCTAGCACATACCTGAAATGCAAGCTACTTCTAGCTTAAGCCAATAATCTTGTCTCTATTCGTGTTCAACTTCTATCGTGCGTTCTCGAACGCTAGGGATGTTTAGAATCTCGAAGTAGGATATTTGGTAGGGTTTAGGGCATTTTGCTTAAGAAAATAAGGAAGGAAACCTAAGAAAACCGTCTGTTTTTAGCCCTTAAAAGTCAAATTAAACGTCAAGTACGGCCGTACGGAATTGGTACGCTCGTACCGACCCTAAACTTCTGAGAAACCCATTTTCCTTCGAGCGACCGTACGCCGGTACCCCCATTTGGTACGCCCGTACGTACTCAAAGTTACTGACAAACTAAAATTCCTGCGAGCTCGCGTCCGGCCGTACCACCCTTTGGTACGCCCGTACGCCCTCCAGGCCCTAAAATCCCTGTATTCCCCTGTCTCGTACGACCGTATGCCCAATCCGTACGCCCGTACCGCTCCTTAAAATCCAACCTATACCATTTTGCAAGCCTAAACTCATCTGTAACTGTCTCAAACTTCCCCGCTAGCCCTAAACACACTTCCAACACATCCTAAATCACAGATACAAGCTGTCCCTCATCCAACCGAGAAGACACGCTCCTCAATAAGGCGACGACACACAATCAAACACATAAATCCATACAAACAAGTCGTAGCAACACATATTCACACAAGTACAAAACCAATCATTATCCAACCACATCACACAGAGATTAAGCAATCCTACCATTCATCTACACATACACGAACATAAATGCATATCTCCTAGGGTCTCTAATGTGGGTGTAATAATTTAAATTGACTCACACGTGACTCATACATTAAAACCTAGAGTTTAACAATATATATTGATAAATATATTTATCTATTATAAATACATCATATGATATATAAAAGAAAATATGTTTATGTATTTTATATATTATATGGTAATAGAATATATATATATTTATCATAAATGATAGGACTAAAATTTTTTAAAAAATAAATGATGAATTTTATAAGTAAAATCTAATGACTGTTAATTGATAATCACTATTGGTTGAAGGTAGTGGTAGCAGTTGATGGTGGTAATAGTATGTTGATGGATGTAATGATTAGGATTTGAATTTTAAATTTAATGAATTTATTAGTATAATATATTTAAATTTTCTAACATTTTCTTAATTTTGAAACTCTCGACATGATATTTACCTAATCCATCCTTAAAATAATAGTTATTCACTTAACTTATTAAAACACATAAAATTTATTTTTAATAGTAAATACAATTACAATGTTAATATTGTGTAGATTAATTAGCTAATTGTCACTTTTAGTAAATTTTGTTAAACTTATAGTTATGAGTTTTAGCTTTTTAATTTTTTTTTATTACTTTTGATAAAAATTTTTTTTATAATCCTTATAATACCTTTCAAAAAATATAAACCTAAAAAATGATTAAACCTAAAAATAGAAATAAGAAAAAGAAGAAAAAATATTAATAAGAAGAACATGAAAATCTTTTTGGAGAGTTATTCAAATTTAATTTGAAGAAAAAAAGAAAATAACAAATGAGAAGAAAGGAGGAGGAAAAATGGAAATAGAAAATAGAAAATGAAAATAATAAATTAATGATTTTAAAATTTTTATAATCAATTTTTATTATTTGTTAGTAGATGAGGATTATGAGTTTTGTTATTTTTTTCTTTTGAACAGAAATGAAGCCACTGATCAGTTATGATGTCTTAAAGAATACAAGGAACTGCATATTAGCCAACGCAAGACTGGTCGTCCAGCTTCCATGGTATCAACCAAGATACTCTTTTACATATTGCTGGAACTTGGGATGGATTAGTTTTTGAAAAGCAACCAAAGAACACAAAAGAGAGGATCAAAACCAGGTAGGTATATCGCATTTTTGTTTGAGCACTTTGGTAAATGCATAAGAAGCCAACAATGGGAATTCAAAGTGGGAAAAACAAGAGATCCAAATAAGTCCTAATTTCAGTATCAAAAATTGAAATGTGGTCCGTTCAGATCATTTATGGTATGTAAGAGTAGAACCAGATATTGGAAGCTGAAACTTGAACATGTTAGGTAGTAGCAACCACATGCAGCAGCGACTCATGCTCATAGCTGCTTGCCTGCTGCCATGGCTCGAACCCGGATTCATTGCTGGCTTCTGTATCAACCATGGCAGGGAGATTAAGATCAAGGGCGTCACATATATCAGGAACATCCTGTTGCATTGTCATATTCTGCTCCTCTCTGGCTTTAGTAATATGAGCCCTCTTGTGTCCCCCTAACGCTTGGCCTGTCATGAAAAACTTAGCGCAGATAGGACATTGATGATTCTTGTTGCTTTTCTTCAGATGATAACCAGCAATGGTCATTCCATTCCCTTCCTCCACTGAATTCTCAATGTCATCAGGCTTGGAAACTGCACTTGTCAAATCAATTTTTTCAGACGGTATGGTTGTCTCTTTGCAGTGCTCAATGTTCAAATTAGAAGAGTATTTCATTGTTCTATGCAATGTTTGGTGGCCGCCAAGTGCATGATGAGTGGAAAACAACCTGTTGCAGATCCTGCACTGGAATCGGGTCTTCTTGCTATCCAAATCTGAAGCAGAACTTGTAACTTCGGTAAAAGAATCCTTCCTCATTTCAGCATCACAAGCAACAACAGTGCTATTCGCTGGACTACATTTGAGATGTTCTAAACCAGAAACTTCCTCCTTGCAGTCCTGATTCCAGTCTGAGTCAATAGCAAAGTTATACAAATTATCATGAATCCTCTTCTCTATCTCAGTATTGCAAAATGTTAATCCACATTCATCCTTTAATTCAAGGTTATTTGAATCAACTGCCTGGTGAAAACTCACAATCGCAAGTTCTAATCGAATTTTGTTTTCCTCCATACACACCATATCGCAAGCATAATCACCACATTCGAAGGACTTGCTCATAGAATCAGAAGCAAGAGAATCAAACTTGTCAATTTTTGCTTTTCTCTGTTTGACAAGAAGAACATCATCCAAATCATCAATTTCACCCTCACGACTTGGAATATCCTCGTTAGAGAAAGATTTGGCCTCAAAACACAAAGAATCATTATCCAAAGATTCACAAACTGATTCAAAACTTGCCCATTCAGATGCACCCCTTGATAACATCAGTAAACACATAGCCACCTCTTCATCTTCCTGCTCAGTTCCAAAACCATTCATAGATTCATTTAAGCTAAAAAAGGAAGAATTATGATCGGTAACCTTGCACCTTATTCTGTTAGATCTCTTCCTTTTGACAAGCTTCACAGTCTTAGGATCAGAAAATGCCATTACGACCGAGTCAGGCCCTGAACTGGTTCTTGATTCCTTTTTCTTTAAAGAATGCAACCTCATGTGACCAGTAAGAGATCTTACTGTCTTGAACCCTTTTCCGCATTCTTTGCAACGAACTGCGTTTCTTTCTTCTGCTGAATGATGCCTCATATGACCATTAAGAGATTTTGGCGATTCAAATTTCTTGCCACAAATTCTACATGTCACGCTTTCTTCAGCTGAAAACACACCATCATTATCGTCATTCAAGATCGAAGATTTCACAGAATTCTTGGGGCTTTCTCTTTGAACATAACAGCCTTCATTGCCCAGATTACTGTTCACAAGACTAACATCTTCTTTAGCTGAATTTTTAACCCTATGACTCCTCATATGACCGCCCAAAACTCTTCCACTCAAGAAACTCTTGTTACACAACTTGCACACATGCTGTTTGTTTTCTTGATCTTGATCTTGCTCCATTTTAGTTTATTTCAGTAAACAAAACGAAACAAAAATAACTCAGATCAGATAACCAAGAAAAGGCTTAATTTTTCTGAGAAAATGCAAGAATATTTTCCCTCACATTCCCGGGAACAAACATACACAAGAAAGTGAAAGAAGAATCAATGGAGAAAACCCAGATTAAAAAAACCCGAAAATTCAAAAAAGTATAAGTGCTCCTTTTTTAGGTTTCCAAGTGAAAAAACAGAAAGACACCAAGCGGGATTTCGTTTCAAAGAAAGACAGAGAAATAACAAACTCCCAAACTACAGAGAAGGCTCTGTCTTAAGACTTTATCATGGGTAGTTGTTGATGAATATGCAAATCACGAAATCGGAAACATCATGAATTTGGAGCGATAGCAGACTAAAAAGAGACAGTGGGTTTCTTCCAAAGGTGGAAGGTAAAGAAAGAGAACCAAAATTTGCATGGAAGCTATAAGCTAGAAGCAGGTATGGGCTGCCTAAATGCATACTGTGGCTATCGCATTTATTGATTTGCCTTTAAAACGGGTATTTTGGGATCAGTAAAAGATTTGTGATTTATGTTGGCATTGGATTTCTTGCTGTCAAAGTAAGTAATTTTCCTGGGCGTTTCTGGATTCTTCTTTTTTTTTTTTTTAAAAATAATGTAATATATGTTTTTATTATTTAATGGCTAGAAGTGTCCTATTGAAGCAGTTTTTGTGCTCCTTGAACATATATATTTATCTATTGTTGCATTTTTAAATAATAATTTTGACAAAAAAGTTGAAGTGCCTTGAGATATCCAACCTAATATTACCAACTTAGTTGCATTGATGTTACATTTTTTTTTTATGTAATAATCATCTCTTTAAACACGTGAAATTAATTATGCTCGAGTTGAGCGAGGAGCAAAATTCTCCCAATGAAGACTTTACTTAAACTATTACAAGATTCTTATCACTTGAGCCAACTCTTATTAGTTGGAGTTTTATTATTTATTATACATTTTAAAATTATAATAATTTTATAATGTTTAAGTTTAGAAAGTTGAAAAACACTGAAGTTGATATGCTTAAACATAAAAGTATTATTTTTGGGTTGAAAATGTGTTAAATCTATTTTGAGGAGACACTTTTAAAAGCCCAAGTCATGAAATGGTTCTATGGTTATTATAAATAGCTCTTCTTTGCTCTTTTAAAGGCAGTGAACACTAACTCATTCTTATTTTTATTTCATAACAAGCTGTTAAGACTACAAATAATACTTTCAATTCCATGATTAAATTAAAATAGAAACTGTTATGAATTCTTTCATGGGACTTAGTTTTCTACATCTTACCTCTATTTTGTGCATGAACTAATTCTTTGAAAGTTTAGGATAAACATTCCTTTGGAATCAACCATTGATTCTAATATGAGCAATATAGTTTTTCCTTGAATTTAATCATTATTATTAATAATAATATAAGGATAGACATATTCATATTTTGTTTTTCATTTTCTAGATTAATAAATCATATTTTAAATAAAATGTTCATAATTAGAATGAATTCCATGAAAAACTAGAGATAGTATAACATAACTTATTTGCAAAAAGTATAACTTATGGGATAAGGCTCATTTTAGCCTTTAATATTTAAAATAAAGAACAAATTGGCCCCTATTCTTATTGAAGTAGAATTAACTTCAAAATTAAAATAATTTCATTATTTAAGCTCCTCATAAGTAAGACAACAGCTTCCCTTTAACTAAATTGACTTGCATAATTAAAAAAAATAAAATTCTTTGCTCTCTCTAAAATAAACCCCAAAATTGATAAATCAAATTCTAAATTTCTCTCTTTAACACTACAAATCAAACTTCTCTCTCTATATCTCCCTTGAAATAGCTTTGGATTTATCAAAATGCCACTTAATTTGAATTCATCAGTTTGATAATGGTCAATTATATTATTGTTCTTAATTGTAAACTTCAACTACTTTTCCCTTTTCATTTTTAATTTCTCTATGTACTCATCATAATTTGAGTCTTTATCCTTGTGTTTTTGAGGATTTAATCAATTTATTACTTTATGGTTGAATTAATGCAATTATAAAGTTTTTATTTATGTTTCTTGATTAAGTTTTCTATATATTTTTATTAATCATTTCTTATATCAATTTTATATTTTATAGAGAGATTCAAATCAACTTCATCAGGTTTGAAACATCTAAGCCTTCTTTAGTATCTAATTTTTATGATCATTTTTGTTTAGTGCTTATTGTTTAGTTCTTTCAATTGACAAATTCACTTATGCTTATATAATAAAGATATCAATGATAGAGTCATGCTTTTGTGTTGGGTTGATTGTTATTAATAATCAAATTTGTAATAAATTCATTATAAATATAGATTTATAATGGAATTATAATAAAAATTAATTTATCTTAATTTTGATCATCACAAACTAATTAGAATGAAATTACAATTTGAAACCCCAAGTGTGGAAGACAACACAAGAATCAAAAGATTTGAAGAGAGGAAAGAAATGAACACAAGAAATTTAGAGTGGTTCGGCCAACAAATACCTACATCCACTTACCCAAGCAAACAACTTAGGTTTCCACTAATCAATACATAAATATAACAAAGAATTATTCAACAAGAATTCAATCCCAAGTGTTTTCCCAAGGCCCACACTTAAACCCTTACAACAAGTGTTTTCCAAGGCTCACACTAAACCTCACTCAAGAAATCAAGAAAATACTTCAAGAATACATCAAAATGTATTTAACAAAGAAAATAATGTTTATAAATTGATTTCCTACCTTCAATAAGGTTAATATACACTTATATAAGCTATTCTAAGCTTATATGACCGTTAGGGATGCATTAAATGCAAAATAAAGTTGTTATACAACTTTTTCAAAAAATGCTGAAAAATACATATTTTGACCCGTACGACCGTACGCCTCCCCGTACGCCCGTACGACACCTAAAAAATGTCTCCAAAATGATGCCAAAACATCATGTACGACCGTATTATAAAGTAGTACGCCTGTACCAAACTTTTTGGACATTTTTCCACTCCGTACGACCTCTTTGTACACCCGTATAGCTTAGGAAACCAAACGGTACGCTCGTACCACTTCTTGTATGCTTGTACTACACAAAAAATACTGATAAACAAAATTTTTGAGAGCTCCGGTATGACCGTACCACCCATTGGTATGCCCGTACCAAAACTAGTACGTTCGGACAAAGCTTAAGACACTCAAAACTTCAATAATTTTTATAAAACATTGTTTGTCTAACATTAAAACTAAAATCAAGTACCCCCAAGGTCCAACATTCTCCCCCTTTTTGATGTTGACAAGCCTCAAATACTTTTTAATCAAAATTAACTCCCCCTCACAAAATGCATACAAATTCATTTTCACCATACTTCCCCCCCTTTGGCTACATCAAACAGAAAATAAGCCAAAATCAATCATTAAAGTATGTACTCATGCATATGTTTAAAATTCTCATTTCAAAACAAAAACAAAATCAATATTCAACACACATAACAATCATACCACAAGAAACATAAAGTTTAAAAACTCCCCCTAAGTAGTTGCATAGTCTCATTCTTCATTTCACCAATGCAAAAGAGACTTCATTTTGTTGCTTGAACATCCATCCAATCTTATTTTGTGAACTTCAAGCAAACCTACAAAACAACTTCATTTAACTTTTGGTACCCAAATGTATTTGAGTCCATGGGGGTTAGCTTCACATGAGTCATTTGGAATATATTCTAAGTGACTTAACCTTATAAAATATTTATAATTAGAGTGACCAAACTTACCACAATAATGACAATGACCAAGAAAGGGTTTAGACTTCCAACTTCTTGGTCTATGAAAATGAACTTTCCTTTGTTCACTTTTCATGTCATTTTCAATTTTAACATTTGAAAGCAAACACACACTTTTTGCCTTTGCATTGACATGTTTTACCCCACAATTGCAATTCTTATGCAATTGACTTCTACTTGAGGTCTTGAACCTCTTAGCATTGGAGTTTTCAACTCCTTTACTTTTATTTCTCTTGGCAACCTTCTCAATAGAAGTAGCTTTAAGAAATTTGGGGCCTTTTGATGAAGAAGGAGTGTTTTCATCATAACCTATACCTTTCCTATCAAATTTAAGCTTCTGGCATTTAAG
>CANYBF011394576.1:0-25872 GCA_948192965.1 Dalechampia spathulata | reverse complement strand
CCTGCTTTATTTTTCTGCCTTTATTTCTGCTTTTACTGCTTTCATATTTGCTACATGTCTTGCTTTCCTTATGCCATGAAACCGGACTTAAGTGAACTTCAACCTAATTGTGTGTGACTTGCGCTTTTATTAAAATTGGATAAAGTGAAGATGATAATACAGAATATGAATAAAATCGAAATGCCGAACCCGTTCTCTGAAGAACTTCGGGCTACTTTCCCTCAGCAGGAAGGCTCAGGTTTATATTTTCCTGGCTTGTTTAGTTGCTCAATTGAGTTGACTAGATTAGCCGGGTGGCGACTCCACTTTCTCGACGCGATCTGTCTAGTTCCTGTAGTAACTCAGGGGTCACTATTCACGAGAGTCAGCACCGCGGCATTTCACGCCGGACAGCGTGCAGCATTCCCAGCGTCCGGGATGTGCTACTCTCACAATAGGACAACTGAGAAGAGTGATGAAAAGGCCTTTCAAGTGATGGGGGAGTCATCTAAACAATAAGATGACTTAAGGAAGGCATCAAGCAGACAACGTGGTAAAGGAGGACATCATGGCAGAGGTGGTAAAGGTAGAGGTAGAGGCAAAATTGGTGGACAAAATGAGCAAGGGCCAACAACAGAGAAGCATAAAATTACAAGAGCAATATCTAGTGCTATAATTGCAAACAGTATGGGCATGTGAAGGCAGAATGTTGGAGGAAAGAAAGCAAGCAAATTATGCAGAAGATGAGGAAGAGCTCAAGTTATTTATGGCCTCTCAAGATGATAACAAAGCCTTAAGTGACATCTAGTTTCTAGACAATGAATGTTTTAATCACATGACTGGAATAAAATCCTTGTTTAAAGAGCTTGACGAGTCATACAAATTAAAAGTGAGACTTGGTGATGACAAACAAGTGCAAGTGGAAGGCAAAGGCATGGTGGCAATAAGCAAATGTCACGATAATGTAAAGCTCTTATATAATGTCTATTTTATTCCTAGTCTATCACAAAATTTGTTGAGCGTTGGGTAACTTATGTCTAGTGGATATTCGATTATGTTTGATTGTGGCTCATGTGTGATTAGAGATAAAAAAAAATAGAACAAATTATTGTAGATGTTCATATGCAACCAAACAAGCTTTTTCCACTTTAAATTTTGAGTGTTGAAAAATATGCTCTTATTGTCAAAGAAAATAAAGAGTCTAGATTGTGGCATTTACGGTACGAGCATTTGAATGTAAAGGGTCTGAAATGATTTTTGGGTTACCTAGA
The DNA here is from genome assembly GCA_948192965.1 of Dalechampia spathulata. Lineage (NCBI taxonomy): Eukaryota > Viridiplantae > Streptophyta > Magnoliopsida > Malpighiales > Euphorbiaceae > Dalechampia > Dalechampia spathulata. The sequence continues at coordinate 24,622 of CANYBF011394576.1, read as the reverse complement.
ATTGAGTCATTAGATTTGTGTGAAGGGTGTGTATATGGGAAACAATGTAAAAAACCATTTCTTATAGGAAAGTCTAGAAGATCATCTGAGTGTCTTGAGCTTGTACATGCTGATTTATGCAGCCCCATGAAAACTCAATCATTAGGGGGAAGTCATTATTTTTTATTATTTACAGATGATTATATTCCCATGAGCTGGGTTTACTTCTTGTAATTCAAATCAGAAACTTTTGACACTTTCAATAAGTTCAAGGCACTTGTTGAGAAGCAAAGTGGAAAAAGCATAAAGGCCTTTTGCACCGATAAAGGAGGAGAGTTCATGTCTCAGGAATTCAATCAATTTTATGAAAAATAAGGTTTTCATAGAGAACTGACAGCTCCATACACACTAGAGCAAAATGGAGTGGCTGAGCGCAAAAATCGTACGGTTGTTGAAATGGCAAGAAGCTTGTTGAAGGCAAAGGGAATGCCTAATCATTTTTGGGTTGAAGGTGTTACAATTTCTATTTACTTATTGAATTTATCACCAACAAAGGATGTTTAAAACCAAATACCATATGAAGCATGGAGTGGAAGAAGGCCTTGGGTAAGCCACTTAAAAATATTTGGTTGTATTGCCTATTCATTAGTCGATTCATATAATTGTAGCAAGCTTGATGAAAAATCTGTGAAATGTATTTTTGTTGGTTATTGTACTCACTCCAAAGCATATAGGCTTTACAATCCTGTGAGTAGCAAGGTGATTATTAGCAGGAATGTTGTGTTTGATGAAGAGGCAAACTGGTACTGGCATGAAAAATCAGAAGACATTCAGTTCAAAATTCCAACAGAAAATGAAGGCTCACCAATCATTGGATAGTAAGAAACTCCTCCAAACACCCCAAGTCCACTCTCATCAACCCCACCAAGCACTACTTCATCAAGGGCCAGCAATAATAGTGCATCTGAAGGTGAAACTCCTCCAAGAAAATTCAAATCATTGGCTGAAATTTATGAAGGCACTCAAACCTTATTTATGGCTGATCCAACAACATTTGAAGAAGCAACAGAAAAAGAAGAATGGTGCAATGCAATGTTAGATAAGCTTCAAGCAATCCAAAAGAATGAAACATGTGAATTGGTGGACCTTCCTCAAGGTAAGAAAGCCATTAGAGTTAAATGAGTCTTTAAAACAAAGTTTCGTTCAGATAGCAGTATTCAAAAATACAAGGCATGACTTGTGGTGAAAGGCTACTCACAATAATAAGATGTAGATTATGACGACACCTTCTATCTAGTTGCACAGTTTGAAACAGTGAGAACTGTAATAGCCTTGGCTGCTCAATTAAATTGGCCCATCTACCAATTTGATGTTAAATTAGCGTTCCTAAATGGGAAGTTAGAAGAAGAGGTGTATGTTTCTCAACCTGAAAGTTTTGTTGTTCGTGGAAAAGAAGACCAAGTCTACAAGCTGTAAAAGGCGCTTTACAAATTGAAGCATGCTCCACGAGCATGGTACAACAAGATTGATTCTTATTTTCTTCAGAATGACTTTGAGAGAAGTAAGAATGAGCCCACTCTCTATATAAAAAGTCAAGGTAAAAATGATCTTCTAATTATTTACCTTTATCTTGATGATATGATTTACATGGGATCTTCTTCTTCTCTTATTGATGAATTCAAAGTCTACATGAAAAAGAAGTTTGAGATGTCAAATTTGGGTATGTTGTATTATTTCCTTGGGTTAGAGGTTAAGCAAATTGAAGATGGAATTTTTGTGTCACAAAAGAAATATGCAACTGATTTACTTAAAAGGTTCAACATGTTAAATTGCAAAGTTGCAGCCATACCTATGAACTTAAATGATAAGTTGCAGGTTGATGATGGGACTGAACAAGCAAATGCAAGTCACTTTAGAAGCTTGGTTGGTGGCTTAATTTATAGTTGGTATAATTTCCAGGTTCCTGCATAATCCTTCAAAGCATCATCTTGGAGCAGCAAAAAGAATTATGCATTATGTAGCTGGAACAATTGACTATGGATTGTGGTATGATAAAGTATCAAATTTTAAGTTGATTGGGTTCACTGATAATGATTGAGCTAGATGTTTGGAAGATAGAAGAAGCACTTTGGGATATATTTTTCATCTTAGGTTTGGTGCTATTTCCTAGAGTTCAAATAAATAAAGTACGACCACCTTGTCTTCATCAGAAGCGAAATATGTAACCGCAACATCGTCAGCTTGTCAAGGAGCATGGCTAAGGAGAATTCTTGCTTATCTTTATCAAGAACAAAATGGAGCAATTAAAATTTTTTATGACAACCAAGCTGCAATTGCCATGACAAAAAATCCAATGTGCCATGGAAGAACAAAGCATGTGGACATTCGTGTTCATTTTATTAGAGATCTTGTGGCAGATGAGAAAATCAAATTGTAGTACTGCAACACAAATGAACAAGTTGCTGATATCTTCATAAAATCACTTCTGAAATGAACAAGCATGTCTACTTCAAAAATCAACTTGGAGTTTGCAACTTTGAATAAGGGGGAGTATTAGAGATTAATTCAAATTAATAGTTGTTTATTTTCTGACTTTGTCTTAATCACATTCAATTTTCTTCCTAAAAATTCTAGTTGTTTGTTAGTAGTGAGTGTGTTGGGAAACAAACCCAAATCCCACATGGAAAGTTTGGAAGAGCAAAGACCAAAATATAAGTGTTCCCCCAACTCCATTAGTATGAGGCCTTTTGGGAGGTGGCCAAAAACCAAAACCGTGAGGGCTTGGCCCAAAGCGGACAATATCATACTAATGCGGAGTTTGGACGACATCAAGCAGTCCCAACATCTAAATTATAAGAATACTATAAAATCAATAGTTTCTTTGTGTAATGCTAAAACTAAAATGTAGATATTTTTACGAACAAATGATGGTAAAAAGCCATAGGTAATAAAATTTTTAGCTACAAATATAGATAAGATATTATTATCATGCTATACTAGTTGCTATGCCATATTGTGTGATTTATTCATATATATAAATGTTAATACACCTACTTAGGATAATTAATTGCATAATATAGTAAAATTGTAATATGAAACTTTAAAATAAATAGATTTTCAATATTTGAACCCATCTTCGAAGGATTTAATTAACATTCATGCTATGGATTGGTTGAATTGTTTTTTGGAACTATCCGGTAGCAACTTCATTTTGTGACTTCACACAGATTTATATCATTCCTCAAGAGAATTCCTTGGCAAGTCCGTTCTTTATTTCAAACGAAATCTTGATGTGATATGTCATAAAATTTTGCTTTAAATCACAATGAAAATCCTGTCAACAAGGATAAAAATATACAAGTTGTGTGCATTATAGACCATTTTAACATTTCTAACCAAAAAACAATAGTAATCATAGTCCAAATTATACATCAAAAATCTTAAAATTAATAATCAATTAAGAAAGACTCCACGTTAATTTATGAAACCCCAACTAATTTAATTTACATATTTAGAAGCCCTAAATTTTGTTATAAAAACTAAAAACCTCAATTTTTAGAAATTTGGAAACCCTAATTACATTTATGTAATAAAAAAATTTAATAATATAATACGTTTGACATAATAAATCAAGAATTAATAATTCAATATCTAAATAATTGATTATTTGAATGTAAAAAGCCTTATTAGTTTGCAGACAATAAGTTTTTTTAATAAGAGGAGTTGAACATTATATTAATAATTTATAACAAGTTATATATCTAAGTTTTTTGAAAAAATAATTTAATATAAGAAACTAACATATAATAACACATTGTGTGGGAGCGTATATAGATTTCATAAATTATATATTTAAAGATTATTATATTAATCCTGTTCATTAAGATATTTAAAATAATGAATTTTTATTTACATTATTTTGTAAACATGTTCTTTTTTATTTTTTGCTATTTTACACAGTTTTATAAAAATGGAATTTGAACAATTGTGAAATAATTGATTTTTTTAAAAATTTATAAAAATATTTTTTAAAGTTTAATATAGATTTATTTTATGTGAAAAAGAGTTATTTTAAGTTTAATATAAATTTATTATTATTTTTATTTAAAAATAATTATTTTTGTAAAAAATTATTATTATTATTTATGAAATTTTTAGAAGTATTCTATATCATTATAGAATATGACATAAAGTCGGTGTTTTTTTTTAAAAAAATTATCCCGTCCCTTTTTAGTTTTGGATACTTTTGTTGATTGGGGGCTTGGAGATACGAAGGAGCCTGTCCAAGTCCAACAAATGACGGGCTTGAGTCCACGGCTATCACGCGCAAAACGACGTCGGATGGAAACCAGCCTCTCTTGTCCTCTAGGGTTTGCGTTCTTCATCGTTTCTTTCTACTGGGAAGTGATTGCTCTGTTTCAACTGAAACGCTTTCGCACAACCATAATTAGTAGTAGTAGTAGTAATAATAATAGCAATAATAATACGAAGAAAGGAAAAAAGAAAGGAAGAAGTAGATGGAAAACGCAGATTCAGAGGAACCAGAGAAAAAGAGACCTCACTTGATGGATTCTCCAATTTCTCCTCCTTCTAATAAAACTGTAATCAATTCTTAATCCCTCATTGCCTCTTCTGTATTGTTCATTTATAATTTGATTGTTTTATTCGTTTTGAAATTTGCTACGGGGGAAATTTTAGGTTGATGTGGCAGTGTTGCAGTACCAGAATCAAAAGCTAGTACAGCAATTAGATAAACAGAAGCATGAATTGCTTGATCTTGACTCCAAAATTCAAGAGCTAAAGTGCAATCAATCTTCTTACGATGACACGCTTATTGCTGTCAACCTTCTTTGGAATCAGGTCTTTTAATTTTCATATACGTGTAATTGTATTACTATCACCAACTTGCAATGTTGAAAGCTAAAAAAATTGCTGGTCGGCTGTGGTTAATACAGTTAGTTGATGATTTGGTCCTCCTTGGAGTCCGTGCGGGAGGAGGAAGAGGTCAAGACAGTTTGCAAATTTTGAATCACTCTGATTATACTGGTGGTATGTTTAGTTAATCAAGTTGAGCAAATATTTATTAAGAAATCATGTGTTGTTTAGGCTTGTGATTTCACTTCTCACAAAATGCATGTGTCTTTCTTATGCGTAAATTTGTTCTATTTTTTGTTATTGTTAAGTTGAAAGAGCTGAATTCAGTAACTATGTGCTTTTTTTAATTTTTTTGCAAAAACAATCGTTTTTATTGTGGATTTATTTCTCACAATCGTTTTTATTGTGGGTTTATTTCTAACGAATGTGCCTTGTTTTTCATTTTATGAGGTTGAAAGAACTGTTTCTATGGATTTTCATGTTTCCAAATGGGAGAATTGTCTGACAGGATTCATTTGAGTGGACTTCTTGCATTTTTAGACTTTCCTAGCGCTATTACAGTATGGTGACTTGAAATTGGAATTTACTTCTTTAGGTTCACTTCCATCATGCCCTGCCGAGGATATTTTTCTTTGTAGATTGCTTGGGGTAGATTCTATCCGAAACAATGGGGAGAATAACATAATTGTTGGTTATGTTGAGGAACTGCTTTCGTCTCGTCACTCATCAACTTTGAAGCTGATGAAAGATTTGGAAGATACAATTGATGCTCAAAGAGAAAAAACTGAGAGCATAGCTCACGCTTTACTAGGAAACCTATCCGCAGAAGGTCAGAAGAAATCTTGATGTGAAGTTATTAATATTTAGTTCCTGTCTTTAGGTTAGTCTTTTTCAATCTTAATCTTTGTAGAAGTGTTTTCCAGGAATGCTCTTTCATTATTGTATCTGTGTCATGTATTTTGTTGTTTTCAGATGGCATTATACAACTGTCAAGGATTGATGATATGATGAAAGAGGAAGCTAATAATATACGTCAAGTGATTGATGTTCTCCACTTAAAGCACAAAGAATATGCTGATGAGATGCAGAGCTATATCAGCAACCATTCTGTAGATCAATCTGAGATTAAACGCCTGGCAGGTATTTCCATAGTTCAATAGAAGCTTTTTTAAAAAGAATTTGGATATTTTCATTAGCAGAAATAGTTGGCAGCAACTATAGATCTGGTTGCTATGCTGGCACATGCTTGGTCAGACTGTTGCTAATTTCAATTTTGCATGTCATGAATCTTTTTTGAAATTCATGTTGGTTCTGTTAATGGTTAAAGGTGAGATAGAAGAGAGCACAGCTGAACTTGAAGAGAGTAGAAGGAAACTGGTCAATCTGAAAATGCAAAAGGATGCTGCAACTGGTTTACATACTCCAGCTCCAAGTGCAGCAAATGGAAGCTTGTCCCCTGAAAAGCCTACAGAGAAGTCTAAGGGTTTACGGGAACTGAAGGAATCCATCGAGGAAGCAAAGGTATTCTGTGTCTCGCATTTGTGCACATTGTTTGTTAGCTTTTGCAACAAGAAGTCTTGTGTTTTTGAGGTGCCAACTACGTAACTGAACAAATGTTGCAGATGCTGACTGCTGCTCATGTTTTTGAGCTCCAAGATGCGCAAGATGAAAATAAAATTTTATCTCAAGAATTGGAATATCTTCAGGTCTGTTGATACATATCATTGGCATAGATTAATTGTTTGCCAAATGTTGTTATCTCTTTTCAAGAGTCTAACTAATGATACACATCTTGCTTAGAATGAATTGAAGGATGACAAACATGTACACACATCTCGTCTCTACAACATGGTAAATGATCAGCTTCAGTATTGGAATGCTGAAGTGGATCGGTACAAATCACTGATAGAACCTTTGCAGGTTATTTCTAATCCTGTATTTTTCCTCCAATGTTTTGGATTCTTGTGCTATTTGTTGCCTTTATAAAAGTACAACTTCAGGCAGACAGGTCTCATGTTGTGAGAAGGGAAAAGGAGGTTCTTGCAAAAGTTGATTCAGCAGATGCTGCAAGAAATTCAATTGACACTTCTGAATCGAGAATTGAGGAGCTTGAACTTCAGTTGCATAAATGTATTATTGAGAAAAATGAATTCGAGATTAAAATGGAAGAAGCCATGCAGGATTCAGGTGTTCTCTCTTGCGTTATTTTTTCAAAAATTTTCATATATTGGAACTTCTGTCTTAAAAAATTTTAACCTGATTTAGGGAGAAAGGACATTAAAGCCGAGTTCCATGTGATGGGTGCTGCTTTGACTAAGGAAATGTCAATGATGGAAACGCAACTGAATCGCTGGAAGGAGACTGCTCATGAAGCCTGTTCCTTACATGAAGAATCCCAATCACTGAGAGTCTTGCTAAGTGAAAAGGTTGGTTAAGTAATTATATTTGCACTAACTCAATTCAATTTATTTTGTTCTGTTCTTTAGCTTGGCTCCATTCAACCAGGTGGCCTTAGTGGCTTGTGATGTTTATGTTGATATCAGTGGGGTGTTTTAAAATATGATTAAGTTATTTGATTAACTTATTGGTTACACACGTCAAACATTAAAAAATGTCAACAGATTCACAATAAATTTGCCTTGGCCATTCTTTTTCCTTGTGATGCATTTATTTCTACTCCATTGTTGATATTAAATCATATTTTTGATCTGATTCTCATTGACAATAATTTCTTTTCAGAAATTTTAGTGGTTCTTGTAAACTTTTGAGTTGTTAGAAAGTTTGCATAATTTACATGCTGCTTCTAGCTACTAAATAAATTGTGATTACATAAACAATGTTTTCATAGGCAATGGACAAGCATTGGCCCCATGTTCACATCATATTTTTCAATTATTTATTGAGGTTGTCCAAGTGCAATTTGAAAAAAGAACGCAGATGCTGTAGTTGAAAAAAATGAATCATTATGGTTTTTGAAAATTTAGTACAAACTGTCCTTAACTTCTTGAGGTTAGGCATTGGTTTGACATATCTTGCAATGTTAACTATATACTCTACAAAGTGCAACAATGCAATTCAATTGTAAGCATAATCTATTCTTTCTAGAAATTCTGATTTTTTTTCCATGGAAATCTGCAAACGAATTCAGATTTAATTTTCAATTCTAAACCAATGAATTTTATTCATTTCCCATGACCTTGAACAAGCTCATGATACTCACAAATATTTTGCTTTGTGAATCAAATCTAAAAAGAATTCAGCCTTGTATCAAAAACTTTATGTAAAATTTTTCTCATTGTATTAATACTATTTTGTGCCAGCCACTATGTCAAATTAAATCATGTATAGGGGCAAGTAAAATCTGAGTTACTTCTATCAGTTGACGATGGTAAAAGTAAAAATTAACATTGCAATTATTTGTAAAGCTCAAGGTTGATGTGAGAATTTTAATGTGAATTTTTAAATTTATAATGTTAAAAGTTTTAGTTTATTGTTATCAAATTTTATCTGTTTACATTGATCCATGTTTCTTTCTGGATTCATGGATTATGGGTTGCTATTTTTAAATTCCCATATTGTTGATGATGCAGACAGACGAACAAAAATGTTTGAGAGATAAATGTGCGAAACAGGAGTTAGAAATCAAATCCCTGCAGACTCTTGTAAGTTTGTCCATTCTATACCTGGTGTAAGCACTCCATTTTAATTTCTAATATATTAGGTGTTGTTCTCTTTCATAAGTATTTGAGCTGGAGAAACTTACATTAATTTTTAGTTGTACATACGTGCCTCCACTATCTGATAGTGGAGGCTGTAATAACTTTCATAGTCAATGACTGACATTAATCTGCACCTGGTCATGCATGTGATCAGATTTTTGTGGTTTATAAGTTGTAGATATAGTTGAAATCTTATTATAGTTGAATTCTGTGAGAAATGACAATGTTCGTGATATAGGTTTGTATTTTTCTTCTCCTATTGTGTCTAAGAATTAGTATCATCAGCTGAACCACTTGAACATTTTGCAGATTGAGAAGCTGCAGAAGGATAAATTAGAACTGCAAATAATCTTGGACATGTATGGAAATGAAAGTCACGATAGCAGGTACGGGTATATTCCTCAAGCATGCCATATTTTGAATCTTGTTGCTGGAACCATATGGCTTTTTGTTTATATATATATTATGCTATTCATTCAAAAAGCTAGAGGTCACTGGGTACCATAGATTTAAACTTAGAAATGTATATAAATGTAAAACATTGCTATAACTCGTAATGCTTAATATAGGCTTGTTAGCTGTCTTCTTTTATAACCTTTTTGGGATCTTTTAAAGATCATTTGTATTTTAGGCTTTGCTCCAAAGGTTCCTTTTACTGAGTGAATCATGAATGATTTTGTGGCAGAGGTGCAAACTGCTGTATTCTTGCATAGGGCAATAAAAGATACTCTGCTCTTACTTGGTATTGGTACCAAACTCACCTATAAATTTTTTGTTTCTTGAAATTATATAGTAAAGAAGCAGGGAATTCTACGATTTTCTGTGCAACTGTTGAATTGTTGAACTAATGAGTGAGGTAACCAATTGAACACTCGGAAACTAGACCCACAAGAGAATATCAATGCACTTTTAAGTATTTTAGCGCAGGTGGTTAGGCATTACAGAGACAAAATCCTCCCGGGATGAGGAAATTTCTAAAGTTCCATGTTTCTTTGCATGTCAATCCAAGCTGTTGACTTGTAAGCACATAGTTTTAAGTATTTCAAAAGCTGAAGAAGGGCATGTAAGACTTTCCAAGAAGAAATTGGAGGTTCTATTGGTTATACATGCTAGGAAATCTTTCTTTGATTTCTTCCTATAATCCTGTTGTCTTACAAATGCGATGAACTCAAATTTATTTTACAGGTTGCAACTAGGATGCCACTAACCTAGTGAATGCGGCTGAAACATGCAGCCATCTTTTATTAGCTCATATTTCCAAAGCTGACAGCGTTTTACTAGTTTGCCTTTCTGGACTTCCAATCCTTGGGAAAACAAAAATGTAAACATGATTATCTATGTGTTTTTGTTTAGTAATTTAGTCAATTTTTGTTAGCTGAGCAGTTGAGAACTTGGGGACTGCGTTGGATTGTTGTTTGAGATCAAAAAAGTGCCTTTTGATTTAATTAATGTTAGTTCTTTTTTTATGACTGCTTCTTGGAAAATGTTTCATTTACTTGCTTTTCCAAAAAAATAAAAAATTTGAAAAATGTTTTTCCAAACCGCAATGCTATAGAGTGTTACTTTGCTCTTCTATGATAGAAATCTAAACGAGATGATACAATATAGAGCTGTTTAGGCTGGTATTTTTTTTCCCATGTTTGTTTCTTTATGTACTCATTTTAACTTGTTCAAACCTTGCAAAGATCTCTTAATCTGATCTAGTGGATGAAACATTTTTCCAGAGACTTGCTGGAAATAAGAGAATCAGAACGCAAGGCTCAGTCACAAGCGGAAGTCCTCAAGTGTGCTTTGGATGAACATAGTCTAGAGTTAAGGGTCAAAGCTGCAAACGAGGCTGAGGCTGCTTGCCAGCAAAGGCTTTCTGCAACAGAAGCTGAGATAACTGAATTAAGGGCCAAACTTGATGCTTCTGATAGGTTCATTCTCTTGTTCAATTCTCTGAATCTTCAAAGCTATATTGGTTTTTTTGAATCAGTTCAAAGCTAATATGTTATTGTGGGAAGTTCAAAAATTTGCTGTAAGACATTGGGTGTAAAATTTTGTGATTTTAGCTTAATGTTCTTCCAGACTTCCTAGCACCATCTCTGTTATTTTTATACATATTTTTGAAACTTGAATAAATACTTGCATGTTGTCTGTATCCTCCAAGCTATTTGTTAGATGCAGACACCTGATGGACTTCTACTTTCTTTGAAACCCTAATGTTAGTTTCCCACACACCTGGAAGAATTTGCTATCTTTTCCTTGCTTTTCTCTGCAACCAGACCTGAAAATACACAACTTAGATTCAACTTTCATTATGTTCTTATGAAATATGTGTAGGAACTTACTCTTACGCTTTCTAAATCATTTCTGGTATCAGAGTGCTTCAAGATCCTTGAAGTTTATTGATTGATATCAGCAATATCGCTGACAAACAATGAACTGAAAATCTTATACAAACATTCTAATTTTCTTAATCATTCTTCTTTTGTCATCTTCTTCTATCTCTGCATTGATGCCTTTTAATAATGTTGAACATTTTGTCTTGCATGAGTCATTGCTTACTCTCTATCTGTAAGTGTGATTTTGTCAGAATTGACGAGCAGGCTTATGTAGCAATGATAGTTAAATATTTTGTATTTTGACTTTTCTTACCTGATGGAACTTGGAAGCAAAAGTTAAATCTTACAGAAGATGATTGTACTTTATCCTTGTATCTGAAAGGGTGATATTTGGTCACTAAATTTTATGGTTACATCTGGAGTTTTTATATGAATGAGAAGCGGGTTGGTTGGTATAGGGATGAGTGAACTTGTTTCGTTTTGTCTTTCTTGTTTATACAAAATCTTGGGAAGAGAAAAGCGTAGTGTTCAGTGATGTTGCTAGGGAAGGGGACAAGCAAGTCGGTCTATATGATTTCAGGAGATTCATTTATGGGAAAAAGAAGAAAAGACAACTTTAGTCATGAAAGGAAAAGACGAACTTTGTTAAGTTGATTCACTGATTATTTTAGAGGTGAAAAAGACAACTTTAATCAAAATGTATTACATTTTGTGCCCTTCTGGAATTTTCATGGATGAAATTGGGCAACACACCACACAAGAAAATAACAAGCTATATGTTAGATGTTAAGTTGATGCTTGCCAATTAGCATAGTTTTGTGATGCAGTATCATGGTTTTCGGAATTTGTATCTGTACCACTCAGCACCACTGAGTTGAGTATAACTGTGAGGAAGTGGCACTGCATGTATGAGCACATTGTGTAGAACTTTTCATTTATGGCCTTCTTCTGGTGTCAACCAGCATCTACAAGATTTAGACTTCTAGTGTTAATTACTTGAGGAGAATGTCGCAGCGGCTCTGGCCCTCCCCCACCCACCTTACTCTGTCTGCTGCTGGTTTATTGGAGTTAGTGTTAGCGTAGCAACTGTGAGGATTTAGCAATGAGTGATTGGCACATTGTGTTGCACTTCCCCACATAGCCTTCGTATGGTGTGGGAGGTGGATCTCATTTATTTAATTTTTTCATTCTAATTCCTATGCAAATGTACATCCTTGACAATGCCCTACTATTAATTCACGTGCAGAGATGTTTGGGAGCTCACAGAAGCTATTAAGTGTAAAGATAGGGATGCTGAGGCATATATCTCTGAAATTGAGGTTTCTGCTTATTTGCTTTTGTTTCTTGAAAAACTACAAGTTTTCAGTCATTTACTGAAGTTTTATTCTGCTAGCATTTTGAATCAAATTTCTGATTCTCTCCTCGAATTTATCTTCTGATTCATAAGTCTTTTCCTATCTAGACAATTGGCCAAGCATATGAAGATATGCAAACACAAAACCAACATCTGTTGCAGCAAGTGACTGAGAGGGATGACTACAACATCAAGGTCTGTCTTAATTATCCATCTGCTGTGAAATTCTGATTACTTGGTCAAATATGATATTATTTTGTTAAGTAGTTTGAGAAACATGCATAGTTTTATCTTATGGTTCAATTTTGAAATGCAGCTTGTTTCTGATAGTGTGAAGACAAAGCAGGCCCATAGCTCTCTTCTCTCAGAGAAGCAAGCCCTAGCAAAGCAACTTCAACAGGTTAAGACGTCAGTGGAACATTTAAAAACAAGAATTTCCCAAAGTGAGGAGCAGGTAATTTTTTTTGTCTAACATACACTGGAGAGTTATAATTTGAGATTTGTTATAATTTCAAAGTCATGCCTGAGGGTCAGGTACGTAGGACACTGAAGGCATTCTCTCCCCTTTCCTTGGCTTCTTTGTTTCATTCTCTCTTCTGTTGTAGACTTTTTCGTATGTGTTAGTTAAGAAAAGAGGTTTGAGAACCATGATGGAGTTACAGTTTCTTTATTTTTTGCCCTTTTTGATTGTTTTGAGCTTGATGTCTCTCAGGTGCATGCATTGCACCAAGCCTCCAAGACTCCTTTCACCCGTTAAAAATTATTGATATTATATTATTTGGTGGTTGAATCTTCCAGATTAAAGTTTGTTTGGCTGATGCAATTAGATCAACTGAAGAAGACAGACATCTTGCTGTGAACCTTGAAACTGCACGATGGGAGTTGATGGATGCAGAAAAGGAGCTGAAATGGCTTAAATATGCTGTTGGTTCTTCTGAAAAGGAATACGAGCAACTCCAAAAGAAAATAGATGATACTCAAACTGAATTGCAGAATGAAAGGTTCGTCCTTGTTTCTGGGATTGGATTTGGAACTTGTGTTACACATCATACTCATTTATGTTGCATTTTTTTTTAATAAAAATGCTTGAGCCACATGAAATTAACCAAGGGTTTTAGAGCCTGATGCAAGTTGTAGGGATGAGAGTCAAAAAAATAAAAAAGGATACATATAACACTCTGTCCTTTCCGAAAAGAAAGTCCTGCTTTCCTTTTATGGATATTCTAAAATGATAATCTCATTTCTTTTTTAGATAAAAATCAATAGTAAATTATCAGTAATACCCTTCATTTGTAAATGTAATTTCATGATTTTCAATACAAAAATTACAAGATCAAATATAATTAATAAGGATAATTTGAAAAAGTAAGGTAAGAATGATAAGTATTTATTGATTTTCTTAGTCAATATCCAAGATCAAATAAAACTATCACGATCTTTTTTCGGAATAGAGGGACGGATGGAGTAATTAACTTAATTTTTTTTTAATGAAATGGTAATAACATAACATAAGAAAATATGTAATGTCTGCAATATTGTTGAGTAATAAAAGGAAAATGAATGATATTTATGTACATCTCACTTACAAGAGTTTCACTGAAACGTTTGTATACAAGTGAGAAGAGTTGGTTAAGATTGCAGTGGGTTTGGTAGTCTAAATTTTACTCAACAGCAATCAAATCATCACAATAAGATAAGTACTAATTGTTCAATTTTTGAAATCAAAGAAACCCAACAAAACAAACGACCAACAGAAGAAGTTGAGACAATTAGTTTATTGAAATATTCATTACTGAGATTTATTACCCTTTCCATCATGCTTAAGTTATTTTCGTTTTCTGAGGCATTGATATATAGTTATTGATCTTTTATAATTTTTAATTTTGCATCCCTTATTACTCTTAAGAAACCTTGAAAAGTAGGCTGGATGGCAGATGTATAAAGGAGAAATACATAGAGCCTATACCAAGAGGAAGGAGGAAAGAAATAAAATAGAGAATAATACAATTACATGCATACAACTCTAATGGAGAAACCAAAAGAAAACGAAGTAAAATGGAGGGATGAAGTTAACATCAGCAAACCTACAAAAGCAAATGGTGTTATTAGAATAATCAATTATATTTAATCGTTTATTTTCTTTTTCTCTAAACGGCAACTTCCATTGTTTGAATCTTTTGCTTTCTTCAGAATATTTTGTGTTGTTGAATCCATGATAAATTATTTTATAAGTCAATGTTAATGGCCTTGATTATCCATTGGTTTTTACTAAAAATTGAAGAAAAAGTACATAAATGGTTAACTTTTGAGGGACTTTGAGCCTTTTGCCAAGATGCGCATCTAGAGCCTTATTTGAGGCACATGCTAAGGTGCTGGAGTCGAGAACCTGGATGAGGTCGCCCTTGAGATATGCGTTTTTAGCATGGTGTCTCACTATTAAAGTTGTCTAACCCTGTCACTAGGCTGAGGGACTGGTTAATGCCACCTAGTTGATTTTGATAATACAACCATTTTAATTCTGGTTATATGGAGGATGGCTGTTCCCTGCACTTGTTTATTTTGTGCTTGCGGTTTTTGCTGGATTTTCATTTTATGATGCATGCATTAAAATTGTTTTAGTGACAAGTAATGAATATATTTTGCAAAACTAAAGAAGTATATTACCTATTCCAAATAATGAATTCAATGGCCTTGATAGTTCAAAAATTTGTGGTGGGGGGTTGTCTAAAACAAGAATGAAGTTTTATGACCATCTCAAACTAGAGATGGTAGCTGAATCTGATTGATGAACTTTTTTGAAAAACAGAAATGAAAGGAAGAAACTGGACGAAGAGCTCCAGGAGTTAAATGATAAAATTGCTGAGCTGACTTCAGAAAGTGGTGAGGCTGCAATACAACGACTTCAGGATGAAATAAAAGAGTACAAAAGTATGCTCAAGTGTAGTGTGTGTTCTGACCGGCCAAAGGAGGTAAATCATCAAGTCATTTTATCAGCTATGATTTTGTTACTCCCTTCAAACCCTATATAGATCCACTCTTCTTCTTTAACTGTTCACAAATTCAGCGTTATTTCCCTTTTCTAGAAGATAATTAGTTGTTTAATATCTTTTAGTGCCCCATTTAATAAACTTACTATTACCATTCATATAACTTTTAGACAAACACTACGAATAAATATATTCCATTTCTTCATCTTTCAAATTAACTTATTCCCGCACATATTATACTTGAATTACTGCATTTTTGTGGAGCGCAATGAAAGTCATGTAATATCAGTGGAAGTCGATGTATTAGGAAATACACTATGTGAAATATAGTTTAAGCATATTAACTATATTTCCTTGATTTGTGTGGAAGAAAACTATGTATTTGAGAGGGAGAAATGCTTTTTCTCATTGTCTCTAAAAATATTGAAGCTGGTATTTATTTGGCTGTTTCTGTCTTTGGTAGGTTGTAATTGTGAAATGCTATCATCTGTTCTGCAATCCATGTATTCAGAGGAATTTAGAGATCCGCCATCGAAAATGTCCTGGATGTGGAACTGCATTTGGTCAGAGCGATGTACGTTTCGTTAAGATATGACTGTAAGCTCCCTCATTTTATAGTTTTAATAGCTCGTCTGGTAATATTACTTCAATCTCAAACTTGAAGCATCAACCATGTCTTCTTAAGTTTCTGAACTCGTGTGCCACTAGTGAAGAGTAGGAAATAGAATATATTAGTTCTTTATGTAATTATTAATTTGACTGACAACAGTCATGTTTCTGTAAATATGGAAAAATGCAAACTAATGCTTGGAACAGAAGGGAGAAAAATAAAAACGAAAGATAAAATGCTAGTTCATCCATCATTTCTTGTATATTACTCACTCACCCCTACCTCGTCTATCTTGATGTTCTTGATCGCATGGTTTCTGCATTATCCGGCACTAAAGGTGTTGTGCAGAACCCTGAACAGAATCGAACAACCAAACCAATCAATTTTGGTTGATTTTGGTTTCAAGGTTCTTTAGAATGGCAGTTCAGTTTGGTTTTAAATTAAGAATTTTTTGGTTCAAAAACTGAATGAACTGACAAAATTAGCTTAAAACAACAGAAAATGACCGAACTGACCAACTTTGGTTTTGGCTGTAATTCTAAACTTCGAGATTCTGGTTTGGTCTGATTTGGTGCCAAATCCAAAAAGTACCTGTTGAAAAACTGAATCAACTGATTGCACACTACTATCTAGCAGACATGTATTGATGCATACATTTCGTTTTAGCATCAACTTCATTCATTGGTGATCGAGCAAGAATCCTCGTGATTGGAGAAATGCTGCTTCAAGTTAAGGACCATTTTTTCTTCTCATATTTCGTATCGTTTTTCCATAGAACAAAGTGTATGGACCTTCTGGTCGGCTAAGTTTGTAGCCGCCGGCGACGGCGGGGACATGATGCCAGTGGTAAGTTTGGCATCATGTTTGAAGGGTTCCGACTAAATAGTGTCATGTCATGGGTTATGTTGATTGGTTTATTTTATGATTCATTATGAAAATTTTAACTTGTATACTATGTTTGGGATTGTTGGTTGAAGTTTTAAAACTGCGCCGATTTTGTTGATTTAATTAATTGTTCTTAAAATTAATTATTTTCCAACTTCACGTTAACTCATTTAAAGACTTCTTGTAAATATGAATTGTCATTTTGATGATTGCGATGGTAATGAGATGGGCTAAAAATGCATGTGTTTACTTCTAGTGATTGGTTATGTTATAAATAGTGTAAAATTTCAGCATAAGCAATATCAGAATTTGGGTGTTTCATGCAATTTTTATGTTAAAAGAATGATGGTTTATTTTTAGTTTTTATTCATGGAAAATTTAAAAGTGCTCTTTTTCAATCTAATGCTAGTAATTTTATTGTGGTTCTAAAAAAATATCTCAAAACATGTAGGTCATGACATGTGTGATTGATTTAGAAAGGCCAGTTGGTACTTTGCTTTGGAGGAAATGCTGCCATTTTGCCATTTGACATATATATTACATGTGCTCATGTGCTATACAAGTTCATCTTTGAATTGTGCGGATATAATATAAAAATAATAATTTTTTAAAAAACCAATACTTTTATGAAATTCATATTAAATTTATGTAGTACATTTAAGAATCTGTTTTTGAGATTTTTGAATCCCTACAAAGATAGCATATGAAATGATAATATTTGCTCCCTAATAAACGGGTTATGACTACAACTTAAAAATCAACTTTGGGTTTTGGTTTCTCTTCTTCTAATAAGTTCGAGAGCAATGGGGAGGGATGTAAACAAGTTAAAACATTCACAATGTTTTCGGATTCTTAATTATATTTTTTTTAAAAATAATTTAGTATTTATATTTATTAAACTCTTATCAAATTGTATTTGAATCATGAACCATATAAACAAACCGCCCTTACAGCCAAGCTCGAAGCTCGATTCAACTCAACTAATTCATGGCCTCAAAAATGAGAATTCAATTCCATTTGATTTAGGAATACAAATCATTTGGATTGCATCAATTCCATTAATGAGAAGTGAAATTGCTATCTACGAATCTGAAATATATTGAGAATCGTCCAACATCATGCTACTCAACAATCCAAACTAAAGATTTCAGAGAGAACCTGGAACAGTTCTATTAACCAACTCATTCTAAAGACACTTTCATCAAATATTCATACTATGGGATCATCTGGTTTCCTTTCCTTTCTACTAGATTAAATCCTTCTTGTGGGGGCATAATTGGAACCTAAGAGGGTGAAAATGGATCATAAATCTGCTGTCCTCCAGAACTAGGTGCGAACAGAAAATTACTACTGGATTGCTGATTTGGGGCATTAAAGTTACCTCGTAGAGTTATAGGAGCCTGATGATTATGCTGTCCTTGCACCTGATTTGCTTGCCGGGGAGGAAAAGGGCCTGCTGAATTAGGCAGTTGGGAAGCTGGACTGAAACTCAGAGTTGGTGGTAACATTGGAATCGTATTTGACATTGCCAGAACTCGAGGTGGATTCGGGGTTCCAGCAAAGGGCACAGGAGGCATGTGAGCCTGAGTCTGACCCATCTGATTGTGTGGACTTGGCAAGGGCACACCCAACCTGAAAGGTGATGCTTGAGGAGATGATGGTGGCATGGGTCTTGGAAATCGACCATCCTGAGCTACAGACTGACTGTTTGGCCCAGGAACTAATTGAGAAGCTGGATTTGGTGGATGATGACGCTGAAAAGTAAAATCACTTGGACCTGAATGCCTCGGTATTGGTGATACTAATGGTGGCCTTCCAGGAGTAGGATTCACTGCACGTACCGGGAAAGATCCTATCGTTGCTGACTGAGAAGCTGGTTGTGCTGTGGATGCCGCAGGTGACAATAAAGGCATGCTTCCAGGAACTGGCATAGAGGAAGATCCCATTTGACGGGGTGGAACAGGAGCAAAACGTGAGGGTCCATTAGGCTGATTCATAGGAAAGTTGAAAGTGGAAGGAGCAGATGGAAGTGATACAGAAGGAACTACATTAACCGCTGGCAAGTTGGAAGATTGTAAACCTGGTTGTGGAACCAAACGTGGAGGACCCTGAAAAGAAACCACAGGAGGAAGCATTTGCCCTGCGTTACCTAAAGAAGGTGCAACCCCACCGGTAGAAGCTGTCGGCCATCCAGAAGAGCTTCCCACGGGAATCAGCGGTCTCACAGATTGGGGTAATGATGATGCAAATGTCCCGGCTGCTGGAGATGGCAATGCTGGTGAAACTTGGTTACCAGTGAATGGAAGAGAAGCCAAATTATTTGCTTGAGCAGATGGTGGCTGCGAAGTTTGCATGGGAAAATTTCTTGGTTGATATGGATATGTTGGAACTTGCATTGGTAGTTGTTGCCTGGGAGGAAGAGGAGACGTGTTTTGAAGAATGGGATTGAATCCAGAAGCTGGAACTGGTCGAGGCCCAGATAACGGAGGCATGATTATAGGGTTCACAGGTGATGAGTGTACAGGTACACTGCTGCTATGAACTGGTGCACAGGAATTCTGGATGAGGATGAAGCTAGGAGGGTATCCTGATGCTTGAGGTAAGACTCCAGGGAACTGGTATTGGAATCCACCTTGTTGAGGAGTTTGTGCAGTTACAATCGTTGATTGCCCTGATCCCTGGTCACTGGTGGGGACGGTAGGCGCCTCCTGAGATAGAACAAGAACATTGTTGTTATTCCTAGCCACTAAACTTCTCTAGATAAAAAGGAATGATATTTAGCCATCATAACCATGGTCACCACCAACATGCCAAAAGTCAAATAGAAACTCCACAACTGAGATGCAAGGAAACATCATCAATCATAGGGCCTTTATTAACAATCAGAATCATGCTACTCACTGATGCTGATGTAATTAGCAGATCAATAAGGGCAATAGCTCCGTCAACTTTCTCAAATGTGTCAGCTAATACATGAACATTCAACTCCTCATAAGTGACCGAAGGGTCAGTCTCACCAGATGGAGAAATTTCGACCTGGGAGAGAGAAAGGGCAGTAACATGTAAGCATAAAATATACATGTATCTAACAAAAAGGACGAAGAACGTAACATTGAACGAGAAATGAGAAGAGAGAAATGATTAGGCATGAGTAACTATAAGAAGAGTTTCATGCTAAGTATGACTTGCCTTCTCTCCTGTATTTGCTTTGGTGCCACGCACTTGTATTTTGGCTCCAGTTTCCTGAACCACAGAAGCATAAATTAATAGACTGATCATCATTCAAGAACATGCCATAACACATTAAACCACAGCATCAGCTGTTTCAATACAAGCAGCTGCTTAAAGGGTTCACAGATGAACTTACCTTTTCTAATCGTTTCTTTGTCTCACTTCCAGGCCCAAATATTAAACCAACAAAATTGAACCCAGGATGATCTTTTATCTGCAGAGGCAATGAATTGTCTGTCATATGGTTATATAATGTCAAAACTCAGTTTAATGACATACAGAAGTAGCTTTGACCATTCAAAATCAAATATGAGATTTCAGTAGACTGTACACAGTAATGGAGCCCAAAACCAGCTACTTGCATGCAGCAGCATGTAAAGTAAATTTTTAATTTCCAAGGTTGCAAAGTGATTCACATGTTAAAATCAGCTTTATAGCTCATTTACTCGCATATTTAAGCAATCAAATCTTAATGGCGATAGCCACCAATATTTATGGCATGCAGTACACTGGAATTTAATATAATGAAACTAGAAAGATTGAAAATGTAAGTAGTACTTCCAAATAAAGAACAAAACAGAAATTCCAACAACAAACTACAGCTTAGGAGCTCTTAACCCAAGTCCTTATCTTGAACTAATTAGATGATAAATAAGCAACTGTTCCTACTCATTTTCAAAATAAATACAATTCCAGGATACAGAAAAGGTATCAGAAACCATGCCACTTCGATGACTTACAGGAATAGGAACTGTTGCCTCTTTCAGTAAAGGTTCATAATCAGGCGGAGCCTTATAGCTTGGATTCAGTTTGAGTATTTCACCTGGAAGTTTGAGAGAAAATTTGAGTATCTAACCAAGCACCTTCTAGCATTAGTAAATCAGAACAGGGATGATAACATTAACAGTTCTCAAACTTTAATACAGTTGTTATTTGAATGCTCCAACTTAAGTTATGAAATCAATTACATTTCTTTTGTTTCTCTCACCAAAATTGTCATTCACACATTAAGGGGATTTCACATATAAAATGCAGAGTATGGGGAGAAATCAATTAGTAAATCAGAAAAAGAACTTAAACATGGAAAGATAGACAGATTCTCATTTTAAAATTAAGATTCTTCTTCCAGGTAATTTACCAAAAGGTCATTCAAAATTAAAAGGCAACAATTTGAAGGTAGATATTCACATTAAAATTGTTCAAGCCTTAATCCATGGTCAACCACAGAAAGAAAGAGTCATATTGCACAATCTTTAGTTCTTTAAAAATTTTGAATCCACCCGTGAAAAAGAATCATAAAATTTCAGATACAGGAAAAGAGTTTTTGAATTCTAAAAACAACAAGAATGATAAATTTTTAGAACATCAAAAGTATAAAGCTTAAGATTTACAAGTCCATAGACTTTAATAATTTATAAGGCTTTAGGTATCTCATGACAAGAACAAATCCATGAGCACATGTAAGAATTAGAGCAAAAAAGCAAGCCAATTTTCAACCATTGCCAGTGTTAGTATCCCAAAAGAAAGGGAAAAAGAGATCATCAAGCATACCTATAATCTCCCGCCACTCAAGTTTCAAAAGTTCCAAGTCCTTCACCAAGAAATGCTCTTGTAAGTGCCCATAAACATTCCAATGAATGACAGAAACAAATGGTATGTTAACCACAGGCTTACCTTGGATTCAGTTTGTGAACCGGATAGCATGGGATTTGCATGTTGATCAGCTACTTGTGAGTCTTGAGTTCCCCCAGGTTTTAGGATTCCTGACTTCAGTTGTTGCATGATTTGCTCCACTCGAGTCTGCCCAAAATTTGCACATCACTTAGTGGCACCTGGAACGGGAAGCTTCCATGTGAGCCATTCACATGGAAGACACCGACATTTTAGCACCCAACAGGAAAAGGTACTTTTCAATTGCTTCCAGCTGAGCAATAAATTCCTCCCACAAGCCAGACCTATTAATGCCTCAAACCAACTCTAATTTTGAACTACTTAATTTAGATCCAAGAAATTCATATTCTGAAATTGAGAACTTGAAACATAGGACTATGTGTGTCTAAAAGAATTAATCCCTTAAAACTATCAAGAAGATGTTATTAACTGCAAAGGAACCTCAGTATTACCTGATAAGCTAAGGCTCTTCCCTTTCTAACAGCAGCATCTTGGGTAGGATCAGGGCCCCATTTCGTTTTTCTCGATGCCTGGGTCGTACTTTCTTCATTTGTAGCGTCACTACCTCCAGGTTTTTTACCTCCTTTGGATGCTGGGACTAACGAACCCAAAAGTTTGTTTTTGGGAATGACAAATCCAGATTTCGCAGCAAATATAGAGACTTTTGAACCAGTTGTGCTAGATGAAGCAGTTGAACCAGACATCCTAGACACCAGGGAGCAATGCAAAATCAACTAATTCGCCAAGACACTATACAGGTGGGATTAGCACAACTCGATACTCAACAGTAGACAAACAAAAAAATAAACTAAGAAAAACTTAGTAAAATATGGTGGTAGCCATGGTACACTAATTTTAACTAACAAACACAATTCCTTACATTTGCATCCAATTCATGATCCCACAAATTAACTTGAACAAAACCCGCCACTGCTTCTAATTTAAGCATCGCTAACATTCGTATGCAGACACATATACGTATAATTAACCAACTACCGGTCTCAAAATAAACGAAATCATAGAGAATGGAACATGGTATGAACACGGAAAGTAATAATTGCATTGGCATAGTTATAACCCTAATTTAAGAAGAACTTAATGTAAGAAGATAACACATCATAAACAATATACTGATAGCTACGCATATACACACATCAACAGAGAGAATACCTGCTAGGGTTTTAATTATTTAGGGTTTTTGATTGTTTAGGTAAAGGAGATCATAGCAGAAAATTTGGGGAGCTGAGAAGGTGTGTTTTAGCGGAGGAATCAAACAAAAAGAAAGGAAAAAAAATGTGGATGGATTCAACCCGGCCCGTATTGAATTAGGCCCAAGTTGTTATCATGTCTTTTGGAGAAAAGGAGTGCAGAAAAATTATATAAAATTATTAATTTATTATTTTACTCAAATTTTCCAAGCAATAATTTTAAAAAAAAATCAAATCAATAACAACATTACGAATAGTATTTAAAATACATATCACATGCATGAATGTTTGTTTTGTCGAAGGTATTCCATTTTTCATCTTAACAATATATAATTTTTTTATAAAAAAAAGAGTACTCCTTTTTAATATTTAACAAAAAAAAACATTCACTTGTGATTATTTCAGTTCTTCAATCAAAATATTGTTGTGTTTCTTTTTTTTTTTTGATATTCATGATCATCGTAAAAATATATAATATTAAATTGATTGATTTTCTGTTATTTAAAAAAATAAAAAAAAAAGGCTAAGCTGTCTTCTAATTATCTTATTTTCTTTATAAATAGAACTCTTTCAAAAGCAAGGCAAATAATTAGAGTCAAATCAACTACTTAAGTATAAGTAGAAGCTAATAACATGATATCACTAAACTATAAAAACATGCAACTTAGGACTATTATATTCACACATGCTAAGTCAAAAATGCAAAATCTATTATGTCTTATTATATAACAATATGAAATCATTATTGTTTTTACCACAATTAAATTAAATTGATTTTAATTAATAAAAATATTAAATAAATTAATTATTATTTCTACCACAATTAAATTGATTTTAATTAATTAAAATAATTAAATAGATTAATTTTATATTAATTTATTTAATATTTTTATTAATTAAAAGATATTTAATATTTGAGCCATTAATTAATTTAATGGGCCTAATCTTAATTAATTTAAGCTTAAGTAAATTAATTTTATATTAATTAATTTTATATTTTTATTAATTAAAGGATATTGAGTAAATTAGGCCATTAATTAATTTAATAGGCTTAATCTCCTAAAAAAGCGTGATAAAGACAATTACTATGTTGATCATAAAGGAAGTGCAGGAAATGGGTACGTGACAGTTATTAATATTTGGAATGACGGTTATGCGATGAGATAAATAGCAAGTGAGAACAATTATCAAAGAAACGAACAATCAACCATCAAAAATCACTTTGAAGTAACTTTCTTTCTAATTTTATTGTCATTGTCTCTCAGTTACCACATTGATCATGGAGGAAGTGAAGGAGATGGGTATGTGACAGTTATTAATATTTAGAACGAAGGTTATGCGAAAGGATATGTCACACCCCGACCCAAGACCCGAGAGATGACGACATGATCCCGTAGCATAACCATAGCTCACCCGTCTCAGGAAAACCATAATTATACTACAAGGGATTTTAAACTCTAATGCTCGTATAAAAATCCAATAAACATAAAGATATAAAGAAATACAAAACCCTGGATATATAATTACATGGATTCTTATACAATACATTTAGTATACTGCCAAATCCTAATACAAAAGGAGCTATGCACAAATATACAAAACTGCAGGAGTCCATCCAGAAATCCAAGACCCGAACCAGCTGCTGTACCTCTAGTCCCGGTGCTCTCCCTCTGAACTCGGACCTACGTTCATCAAATGATAAACGCTGAGAATAATCTCAGTGGTGCTAGGAACACATAACACATACCACACATATACACATGCATACATCATACG
>CANYBF011394430.1:0-29378 GCA_948192965.1 Dalechampia spathulata | reverse complement strand
CACCTGAATGAACCGGGAATGCCCGCAAAGGCAAAGCAATGAAGAAATAGTCCAGCTCATCCCAATCAATCCGAGAGGCTCAAATTTAGGGTGCGACACTTTTGCCAACTAAATGCAAGTACAACACTATTGAGAAGCTATGAATGGTTATGGTCTGGGTTACCAAGAAACTCAAACATTACTTCCAGTCGTACCAAATACAAGCAATCTCCAAGGTTGATCCTATGAAGTACTTGTATGCAGCTCCTTCGCTAGTAGGAAAAGTCTTTAGGTTGCTGATCATGTTATCAGAGTTTGATGTGCAGTACATCACTACCAAGGTGATAAAAGGCAGAGCAATTGCCGAGTTATTAGCATCCAGGCCGATGGATGACTCTGAGACTTTTGAACTAGACTTCTTAGATGAGCACTTGGGGGCAGTTGATGTCCAGAAATGGTAGTTGCACTTTGACGGCGCGGTCAACAGAAGGGGTGCAGGTATAGGAGTTGTGTTAATCACTCCTGAAGGTGAACTAATAATGCTTTCAAAGCAGCTGAGCTTCTCAGTCACCAAAAATATGGCCGAGTATGAAGCATGTCTCTTCGGGCTAGAAGCATTGCTAATGGTCAGTGCCCCACATGTACAGATATTCAATGATTCGATCCTAGTCATGCACCAATCCATGGCCGAGTGGGAAGTCAAAGAGGAAAGGCTCAAGCCTTATGCTGAATACATGAAGCTCATGGTCCACAATTTTAGCTCCTGCTAATTTATTCACATACCGCGTGAAGAGAATCATATGGCTGATGCTTTGGCCACACTAGCTTTAGTCTGTGAGCAACCGCAGAGTCAAATTTGATCTGTATTCATCGAGCAGTCAAGGATTCCTTGCTATTTTGGAGAACGGGTTATGACACTAGGCCCATCATATGAGATCCCATGGTACGCAGATATCATGAACTTTCTAAAGACTGGAACTTACCCAAAAGAAGCTAATAGAACTGATAAGCTAGCTCTACACAGGCTAGCAACCAATTTCACCTGGGATCAGGGTGTTCTCTATAGAAGAACAGTAGATGGTCTACAACTTTGATGCATATCGGGGAAAGACATTGAATCAGTCACGAAAATGGTACATGCTAGTGTATGCGGGCCCTACATGAATGGGTTTGCACTTTACAGGAAGATCTTATGCCAAGGATATTTCTGGCTCACTATGGAAACAGACTGCATACAGTTTGTATAGAGATGCCATGAATGCCAGATTCATGGAGACTTGAGTCATCTACCACCAGTCGAATTGTAGAATTTGACAACGCCTTGGCCATTCTCAGCGTGGGGAATTGACATCATGGATGAGATTCATCCTAATGTATCTAATGGACATTAGCACATACTGGTAGTCATTGATTACTTCTCTAAGTGGGTAGAAGCTGAATCCTATGGTAAACTGGGGGCAAGACAGGTTGCCAAGTTTATAGAGAAGAATCTTATATGCTGATATGGGGTGCCGCATCACCTGGTGTCAGATAACGGAGTACAGTTCCAGGCCCAACTTGCAGACTTGCTGGAAAAATATGGGATTGAGCACCATCGATCCTCTCCTTACCCCCCTCAAGCTAATGGGGCGGTCAAAGTGGCTAACAAGACAATCAAGCGCATCTTAGCCAAAATGGTACAAACCTACAGAGATTGGCATGAGCAGCTGTCATTCACCTTATGGGGTTACAGAACCACTATAGGGAGTCCCATAGGTGCTAGCCCTTACTCTCTGATTTATAGGACAGAAGCCCTATTACCAATTGAAATGGAGCTGAAATCACTTTGGGTCATTCTACGATCTCAGTTACCAGAAGCTGAATGGAAAAGGGCCAGGTATGAGCAGCTGGTCACTATTGATGAGAAACGGTTGAAGTCTCTCTATCACCTATAGCTTTACAAGAAGCGCATGGCCAACGCATTCAATAGAAAGGTTAAACCTGTAGCCATACAGGAAGGTGATCTAGTCCTGAAGCAAGTCAGACTGGCTATTCGTGATCCTCGCAGAAAGTTCAGGCCTAACTGGGAAGGCATATTCCCAGTTAAGAAAATCCTCTCTGAAGCTGTTTGCATCTCAGATTTGGAGGGTAACAAGTTCTCAGAACCTATCAACCTTGACCGACTGAAGAAATATTTTATCTAGAGCAAAGGGCAAAAGAAAAATAACAAAATTAAGATAAAAAAGCCGGGTGAGCTGAAAACCTGCATAGGCGGTTCACGCAAAAGTGAAGGCAAAAGAAAATTTGCTCGATGAGTTGAAAATCCACTTAGATAACTCATGCAAAACTTAGAGCTCTTAAAAGCAAAAGGAGAGTGTTAAAATAGTTGATCAAAAAATCTCACACGAGGCTGGTCAATAACAGAGGTTGAGTCTGATGCACATTTGAAACTTCTGTGTTGGTTTTAACATTTTCATGTAAATGTTTTAATCTCATTAATGGAAATGGAACGCATGTTCATAAACTTAGCCTTAAGTAATACTAGTTGCAAACACAAAGCATTATCATCATTTATTATATGTTGTTGCTTAACAATATCTTATAGTACAGGATTCAATCTTAGCGCAGCACCCATAGCTTGTACTCATCATCAGTGGCAAGTCCAGCTCCTGGAATCTCCACCAGTGCTATCCGGCGGTGAGGCCAGGTCCTCTCCATATGTTCCACAAAGTGAGGCACCAACCTTCCTCCTTCAAACTCAATCAACTGAGGTATGGTCTACTGATGACCATACTAACGATAAATCCTAGTAGGACTGTAGTGCATGCAACGTCTGAATCCCAGTAGTGGGATATAATCTATATAGGTCATTACAGTCACATGCTGTATGTGCCACCAGGGACAGCTCCACCTGATCTTGCTCTCAAGTTGGGTCCCCATCCACTCAGTCCAGCCCTGGAAGTTCATCGTCTTCACTTTGCTAAAAACATAGCCTCAACGCATATGGCTAAGAGGTACGTATCTCTGAAAATCACCGGCTAGCGGTCCCAGGATTCTGAGCTTTTCTTGAAGCCAAATCTATAATAAAATAAGACAAGAAAAAAAATTATAAAATAAATAATAAAAGCTTGCTGAGTTAAAAACCTTACAAAAGGCTGCTCAGGCAAAAGTTAAAGCAACCCGCTGAGCTAAACACCCAAGGGGGCAGTTTAGGCAAAAATTAGGATCTTGAAGCAAAACAAAAACCCGATGAGCTGAAAACCTTGTAAAAGGTGACTCATGCAAAAGTTAGGGCAAAAATGTAACTTTTCTAAGTTGAAAACCTGTAAAGGTGACTTAGAATTCTCACCTATAAAAGAAGCAGGCTACCACTGAAGCACTCAGACTGTCCATGCTTTACTTTGTCCAGACCAAGGATTGTCTCCGCAATGATCATGGGAAAAGGAGTCCGACCCTCCATAATCTGGTCTATCACAGGCCCGATCAACAGGTCTCTATGGCCGGATGGATCAATGAATAGAAATTACACCTGCAATCCAAAACCAGCTACCCTCAGCCATGACAGGTCTTCTACAGATTTCTGATCGCATAGCCGGAAAAAGGCGATAAGATCTACGGAGCCGTCTGTAGTCAAAAGAGATCCCGCATCCAGTGGACTAATATCAAAAGCCCTGATCAGATATGAGAATGCATCTCTAACAGGCACCGGCACTGTCAGCATTGCCGTCATGCTATAAGTAACCCCAAGGATGGTAGCAAACTCCTCGTACATCGGACATAACTCTACATGCCCGAACCAGAATACATGAACTTCTGGATCCCAGAACTACACGACAGCGTGCAGAAAAGCATGGTTAATTGAGACTTGCTGGAAAGTTCTCAAATATTGGAGTCTGATCTCACCCAGTTGATTCCATTCATTATTTCCCCAATGGCGGGAAAGAGCGCAGAAAGCAGACAATGATTGCTGAGTCATTGTATATCTAATTTCTACAAAGAAAAGTAGATGGGTTATGTTTTATCAATAAACACAAAGCATGGTGTATTTATAAGCAGCAAACAACATTGGATTCCACTAATAAATCCAAAAGACACATAGTATAAGCCTTTGTCTATTTTTACAGTCTGTACGCAATAACCCTGGCGTACTAGGCACACAATGCTAGTTTGTGATGCGTTATCCTATCCTAATGCAGAATCTACAGAGTTCTGACATCATGCATATGAGAGTCTGACATTGCACCTTCTCTATGCATCATTCTCCCTGGAGTGATCATCAGGACTGGGGGCATCCAGGATCTCAATATTGTAGCACAACAGACGCACTGTCAACCAGGCGATCTCGCATCCCATTTGCTCTATCATCTGAGCATAGCAACCCTGATCCTCTCGCTCCAACTGCCTACTCATCCACAAACATGAGCATATAGCCATGTAAGGCATGCATCCATGCATTTTCATGCACTCGCATTTATAATAGGTACTCACCATAAATATGCAACACACATCATGGAACGCATGCCGTATGTAGCAATTTTTGCTAACATGTGCATGGTACTGTGCACCTCTGCTATTATACACTTAGGTCCCACTAAGATGCATTTGAAGAATTAGGCCTCTGGCAAAAAGTTTAGAATTTTTCAAGGTCATTTGCTCCGCCGAGCTCAATTTTCACAAGCCGCGGCATGTGAAAAATCCAGAAAAATAGAAATTGATCCAACAAACGATCAAAAAGAGTCAAGCCTTTGACTTTTGGTCAAGCCGTTAACCAGATAGTGTTGCATTCCAACAGAGGGTCCCAAATACAGACTTTGGAGATAGACAACACTTATTTGATGGTGCGAGAACAAGATCTGACACTTGATCACCCAGACCCAATAGAAGGTCACCTTTGGTTCTGCTGTAGAACTGCCCAATCCAGCAGAGATCACCAAGTCAAGCCCTTGACTACTAAATCCTAACGCATAGGCATCTGAACGCTGATTTTAGGCGATTTACTCGTAAGGAAGTCATCAATCTGACAGTGACCACCGGTCAGCCCTGGTTGGAATAGCCTAAACGCCAGGCCCCTAGTAGTGGAACTGGGGTATTTATTGGTTAAAACCGTCGACCAGAAATGTCAGAGACCCAACAGAGGATCCTGAAAGCCATTTCAGAGATATTTGGCATTTACATGATGGCACGAGAATAAACTTAGCAGATGGTCATCCAGGTCCCGCAGTTGACCATCTGATCCAGCAGTGATCTTGGAGCCAAGCATTTGGTTCCTAAATCCTAACGCATAAGTATTTGAATGCCAACTTCAGATGATTTACTCGCGGCATTGCCATGAGTCCCATTGAGGACCATTGATCAGCCTTAGTCATCTAGCCCAAACAACAGGCTCCCAGTGGCAGAATTGGGATTATCAGGTTAGCATTGATCTTTCAGCCCGAGCACCGGGCTCCTAGTGGCAGAATTGGGATTTAAGCCTCAATGCGAGCACCCCTACGAGTCAGGTACACTCTCTACTCCATATGAAAAGTCATGTTATGATCAAATCATATTTTGACAACTTACGCGCGTGTCACCTCAAAATGATCCTGATTAGGGGGCAAACTGTTGACCCTGACTTTTCACCATCGTGCAATTTTAGGCTTCTGTTGATTCGACTCGATTTTAGTCCCCGTATCGACCCCGATTATTGCATATAAGCCTCTGTAGGCTTCCCTTAGGTATTTTGGTGTACAGAATACATCAGAGATGTTGGGGCCCACCATGGCACCTGGAAGGGCCCACCACCCTCATTTCTCCATTCTGAGTATTCTATACATGCAGAACACCCTTCACTGTTGCCTACGCAAGGCAAACCACTTGAAATGCAAAATATAACATTTTTGGCCCTGGGCACTATTCACCATGAATAGTGCATAGGTGGGACCCACCAGACAATAGCAGGGCCCGCAGCCCCTGATAACATATTCTGTGTATTCTGTACTTATAGAATACATTTTCCAGTTGCCTTACGCAAGGCACAGCGCTTGGCATTGCAAATGCCATCTTCTCGGCCTACTACGCTATGGGCCCCACTGCCTCTATTATCCTATTCTGTGTATCCTGTACTTATAGAATACATCTCATGTCTGCCTATGCATGGTAGGATACCCAGAATGCAAAGTATCGCATTTGAACCTAGGTCACTATTCACTATGAATAGTACAAAGGCGGGGCACACTTTCCCTATTAACCTATTTTGTGTATTCTATACTTACAGAATACATTTCACTGCTGCCTTACGCAAGGCACACCCCGTGGCATCACGAATGCCACATTTCTGAGCTCATCATGCTGTGGGACCCGCCAAACACTAGTGGGACCCACTACCCACTGTAATCTATTCTGAGTGTTCTTTTAGCACAGAACACATCTCTTTTGCTGCCTTACTCAAGGCAAAATGCTCGGCATACCATTTGCCACATTCTAGGCCCACTACACTGTAGGGCCCACCTAGTACACTAGTGGGACCCACCACCTCTGCCAACTCATTCTGTGTTCTGTACTTACAGAAAGCATTTCATTACTGCCTACGCGAAACAAAGTGCAGAGAATGCAAAATATTGCATTTTGGATGTTTAGCACTATTCACTCAAAATAGTACCTGGGTGGGGTCCACCACCTTCGTCGATACATTCTGGGTGTTCTATATGTACAGAACACCCTCTACATCTTGCCTACGTGAGGCACAACACTTGACATCTCAAATGCCAATTTCAGGGCCCACTACGCTGTGAGGCCCACAGAAGGCACTATTGGGCCTTGCTGCCCATTTTAAGTGTTCTGTACACACAGAACACATTTTCATTGATGCCTACATAAGGCACGATGTATGGCAGGATAAATGCCACATTTAGGCCACATGGCATTATGGGCCCAAAATGGGCCCATTAAAGGAACTCATCGTTCGGGGCCGAATTTGGCAAAATTCAAAACTGCAAAATGACTTTGAATGTCAATTGCATCTCAGTTAACATGTGACATGCATTACATTTCACCCATACGAGGTGAAATACATGAATTGGGTGTATAGCATTATGCACGTAGCATATAGCAAAATAAGGCTAGCTAAGGTGCCCACTTCGGGCACGTATTCTGACTTGCTCCGATATTGGAATGGCTTAATTCATGCTTCCATTCCCAAGAGTAAGTTGCAGACATGAATTTCACATATTCATTTGCCATTTGGGCACATCGTTTGCCCCTCATTTGGTCCGTCCAAAATGGTTACTAACCCAATTTTTCTGGGACAACCTGCATAGGCTAGTCGGGGTGCCCACTTTGAGCATGTATTGCGACTTGCTCTGGTATTGTAATGGCTTTATTCAAGCTTTCATTTTTAAGAGTAAGTTGCAGACATGAATTTTGCATATTCATTTGCATTTTGGACACACCATTTGCCCCTCCTTTGGTCCATCCAAAATGGCTGCTAACCTAGTTTTTCTGGGACAGCCTGCACAGGCTGGTCGGGGTGCCCACTTCAGACACATATTGTGACTTGTTTCGGTGTTGGAATGGCTTGATTCAAGCTTCCATTCCTAAGACTAAGTTGCATACATGAATTTTCCATATTCATTTGCCATTCAAGCATACCGTTTGCCCTTTGTTTCATCCATCCAAAATGGCTGCTAACCCAGTTTTTCAGGGATAGCCTGCACAGGCTGGTCAGGGTGCCCACTTTGGGCACGTATTGCGACTTGCTCCGGTATTGGAATGGCTTTATTCAAGCTTTCATTCCCAAGAGTAAGTTGTAAATATGAATTTTGCATATTCATTTGCCATTTAGGCATACCGTTTGCCCTCGTTTGGTCCGTCCAAAATGGCTGCTAACCCAATTTTTATGGGAAAGCCTGCACAGGCTGGTCGGGCTGCCCACTTCGGGCACATATTGTGACTTATTCCGGTGTCGTAATGGCTTGATTTAAGCTTTCATTCCCAACAGTAAGTTATAAACATGAATTTCGCATATTCATTTACATTTTGGGCACGCCCTTTGCCCATTGTTTGGTCCGTCCAAAATGGCTGCTAACCCAGTTTTTCTGAGACAGCCTGCACAGGGTAGTCATGGTGCCCACTTCGGGCACGTATTGTGACTTGTTCCAGTGTCGAAATGGCTTGATTCAAGCTTCTATTCCCAAGACTAAGTTGCAAACATGAATTTTCATATTCATTTACCATTCAGGCATACCGTTTGCCCCTCGTTTGGTCCGTCTAAAATGGCTGCTAACCTAGTTTTTCTAGGACAACCTGCACAGGCTGGTCGGGGTGCCCACTTTGGGCACGTATTGCAACTTGTTTTGGTGTCGAAATGGCTTGATTCAAGCTTCCATTCCTAAGACTAAGTTGCAAAAATGAATTTTGCATATTCATTTGCCATTCAGGCATACCGTTTGCCCCTCGTTTGGCCCGTCCAAAATGGCTGCTAACCCAATTTTTCCAGGACAGCCTGCACAGGCTGGTCGAGGTGCTCACTTTGGGCACGTATTCTGACTTTTTCCGGTATTGGAATGGCTTGATTCAAGCTTCCATTCCGAAGACCAAGTTGCAAACATGAATTTTACATATTCATTTGCCATTTGGGCACGTGTTTTGCCCTCCGTTTCGCTTATGCAAAATGGCTGTCCGCCATGGTTTTTCCCACATTGGAAAAAAATAGGATTTTGTCCCACATTGCCAATCTCATGGTTTGCACCCCTCCTAAGGCTAATATAAATACAAGGCTAAGTCTTCCTCTTCGAACACACAAGAAGAGATCATAAAAAATGATACATATCATTAAAATGGTCTAAGTAAAATTTTAATTAGGAATTAGTGACTAATTAAATTTTACTAAAATCCTAAGCTTTTGGGAATTTGGGGGAGCGGCTTCTAGCCCTGGTAAGTCATTTATTCCTTCGATTTTTTAAGTTATTTAATCTTTTTTGCCATGTTTAGCTTATTATCTTAGTTTAGCTTTTCTGCCATATTTAGCTTATTGTTTTATTTAGCTTTACTACCATGTTTAGCTTATTGTTTTGTTTAGCTTTACTACCATATTTAGCTTTTTACTATGCGATGTCATATGTCATTTATGTCATGTCATTGTACCACATGCCATGATGAATAGTAACTCATAAATAGTGACTCATGATTATTATGCCATCATTCCACGTCATATGCTAATATGTCATGCCACATGTCATACGCCATTTATGCCATGTCATCATACCATATGCCATAATGAATAGTAACTTATGAATAGTAACCCATGAATAGTAACTCATGATTATTATGCCATCATGCCACGTCATATGCTAATATGTCCCGCCACATATCATACACCATTTATACCATATCATCATACCATATGACATGATGAATCGTAACTCATGAATAGTAACTCATGAATAGTAACTCATGATTATTATGCCATCATGCCACATCATATGCTAATATGTCACGCCACATGTCATACGCCATTTATGCCATGTCATCATGTCACATGCCACGTCACATGTCATACGCTATTTATGCCACATCATCATGTCACATGCCATGCCATATGTCATACGCCATTTATGCTATGTCATCATGTCAGATGCCACGCCACATGCCATACACCAGTTATGCCATGTCATCATGTCACATGCCACGTCACATGTTATACGCCATAATGCCATGTCATCATGTCACATGCCATGCCACATGTCATACTCCACTATGCCATGTCATCATGTCACATGTCATGCCACATGTCATACGTAATTATGTCATGTTATCTTACATCCAACGGACTTCGGCTCTTGATTCGTGCTTTTATATTGCATAGAATTAGTCGATCAAGTCCTAAATTTTATTTGTTATTAACGATCTTGCTTGTTTATTTGCATTTTCACTAGTGCTACCCGAGGTGGAAATTTCCTGAGGAGGTTGAGACATTACTAAATGTCTTGGATTTTTGTACCGACGAAGATCCTTTGTAATAGAATAGCATTATGCACCATTTTAGGATTTAGCATTAAATCCCACATGTATCCCTCATTCTCCTCGATCTCTTTCACCGGCCTTTCAGTATTTTTTATTCGTGGATGGATTTAATTTGCTTAATATATATCATCATGTCACATGCCATGTCATATGACACATCACACACTTTTATTCCATGCCATGCCATAACATATATTATCTCGTATGCCGATACAATCCAAATACGCCAATACACAATGCAATATGCGCAACTTACCAAGCTATCCTATATACCATGACACGCCGTATGTCATAGCATGTTGAATACCAATTCACATACGTATCACTATGCCATGACATGCATATGCCATGCCATTACACACATATATCGCTACGTCATATCATGCATACGGTATGTCATTCACTATGCCATATCATACATATGTCATGTCATACATCATTCCACATGTCATGCACATGATATGTCATACATTATTTCCACATGCCATGCATATGCCATGTGATTCGGCTCACATATCATGCGTATGGTATGTCATTCATCTTCACATGTCATGCATATGCCATGTCATTCCATATCATGCATATGATATGCCATTTATCTCACATGTCGTGCATATGCCATGTCATTACATATCATGCATATGATATGCCATTTATCTCACATGTCATGCATGTGCCATGTCATTACATATAATGCATATGATGTGCCATTTATCTCACATGTCATGCATATGCCATGTCATTACATATCATGCATATGATATGCCATTTATTCCATATGTCATGCATATGCCATGTCATTACATATCATGCATACGATATGCTAATTATACCACATGTCATGTATATGCCATGCCCCTTACCATATACGCCATTCATACGCCACGTATACCCAAAATGCCAAAATGATCCCAAAAATGCTAAACGTATTATTCCATACGT
This sequence comes from Dalechampia spathulata, assembly GCA_948192965.1. Lineage (NCBI taxonomy): Eukaryota > Viridiplantae > Streptophyta > Magnoliopsida > Malpighiales > Euphorbiaceae > Dalechampia > Dalechampia spathulata. The sequence continues at coordinate 18,479 of CANYBF011394430.1, read as the reverse complement.
GCTATTTGCCATGATTATATGCTTATATATCATGCTAAGTTGCCATATCATGCATATGATATGTCATTCACGTTCACATGTCATGCATATGCCATGTTACTTTTTTTGCTATTTCACATGCCATGCATATATCATGCCATCCAAATGTCATATAGCATTATATGTAATTCTACATGCAACCTTGCAACGCCAAATCACATGTCGCACTGTGTGCTTATATTAACACTCGTATGCTTGCCTGCTTAGGACAATTAATCCCAACTATAATGGTAAAATTGATTTTGGAAACTCATAGAATAGATCTCCACCACCCAAACCCAATCTCTGAAGGGTTTAACTAGCAATCATGCTATTGGACCAATCTAGAACCATCCGGTGGTGACTCCCTTATGACTCTTTTGAGTCTGTATCATTCCCTAAGGGAACCCTTTAGGAAGACTGCGCTTTCGCTTCAAGTGTGGTCCCCGGTCCATGACTTTTGCAAGCCTTGCTCTGAGCTCTGGCAGAAATCAAGCGCTCACACCTATATTAATGTTGATCTAGACATTATGGTTGCATTGATAGGCTTCTCAGGGAGTGACCATCTATCGAGGTCACCGGTGGATTACCTGACCTTTATTAAGGTACAACTACTAGGGCCTATGGAGTTATTTACCTGTAGAGGGCAGAAGTTAGCCTGCTACCTCTAATAGAGGGAGAGGATCTTATAGCTCTACTACAGCTAGGATTTTCAAAGGGAGAGGTGCCCTTAAGAGGGCAAAAAGCACGATATATGAGGTAGCACCAAAGGTTGAGGCTATGAGCCCTAAGGTGCCTATAGGTTTCAGGTTCCCTTATGGCTTCATTGAAGGTTAGCTCTTGTGATTGTAGAACCCTATATGTAGTTATATGATAGGGATGGATGTGTATATGAGGTGATGTTTTAGGTGCCTAAGAGAGAGGAGATTCCATTTATCCTTCAAAATACCACTTATGTAAGTAGTTCTTTGTGCATTAGTATGTTCTTGATTCCATTTCATTTTGATTGCAATTATGATGACCTATGCAAGTGCCTCAGGATGCTATGATGGACATCTCCCAGTTGCTGACTGGGTTGCTACAATATCACTATATGGAGATGCTGGAGTTATATGTGAGTACCTGTAACCTATCTTATACAAGATGTTTATGCATGTATGTTTTGGCTTATATGATTATGTAATGCAAGGATGCTATCATGACATGTTTGAGTCACGAGAGGTCTTTGTCGAGATGACATGGTAGATGACAGAGCACTTAGTGTGCTATAATATTGCTATGGAATATCCTAGCCCCAACTTAGAAGAGGTCAAATTGGCAATGATAATGATGAGCAGTGATTCAATGTCATCCTCCATAGCACCATGCCACCTTTCTTATCTTTTGTACTAGGGATAAAAGAGTAGGACTGTGTAGCCTTGCATGGCTTCTACTTATTACACTCAGGCTATGGTGTACAAACATTGAACCATGTCAGATAGTGAGACGTTGTACCTTTTAGATTTTGATAGTGAAACCATGTCATTTGCTACCTTTATTCTTCTGCCAAGATATTATGCATCATATTCCATTTCTAAAACTTAACTTACATATTTTCCTATACAAGAGTAGGTAGATGATGACTCAATAATCACTTTTTACTTTTTGTACTCTTTTTTGCTAGTAGGGCAATACCAAGTGAACCTGACTTATTGAGTTTGAACTCCAATACGTGAAGACATTTCAATAGGTCTCTATTAATTCTAACTTTATGCACATGGTCATATAGTTTTGGGACCTAAGAGACCATCTCTTCTTATGTATACACATGGAGTTATGTTCTATATACTAAGAGTTCACCACCATCCTTGGAGTCTAATGTAGCATAACGACGATGGTGATGATGCACGTGCTTACCAGAGAGGTGATCTCCTATTTGATCAGGGCGTTCGACATCAAACCTACAATAGCGAGGTCACTACTGACTATAAAGGGCTCTGTATATCTCTCTACTATCTTTTCACTATGTAACCACAATCTAGTGACTACCCCTTCATGGTTGATGGTAGTAGGATTCAGACTACTAACATAGTTTTTCTTTATTAACTCATTCGGATATGAAGATATGATGATTGGTTTAGTGGTAGACCAGATAAAGCAATGTTGGACCCCATTTCTGATAATCATGGTAGAGATGATCCTTAGGTAGATAGAGTGAGATGGGGCCAATCCAGATACCTTAGTGGTAGTCAACTTTTATTGTAGGTATGAATTCTAACTTAGAAAAGTTGTATTTTTATCGTAATTTTTGCATGAGTCACCTCTTGTGAGGTTTTCAGCTTATCAAGCTATATGATTTTGGTTTAGACCCTAATTTTTATTTGAACCATCCCCTTGGGTTTTTAATTTAATTAGTCACTCTAATTTTTTCTTGAGGAGCCTTTTGCAAGGTTTTTAACTCAACGAGCTTTCATTTTTTTATATTTATTTTCTTTCTTTCTTTTTCATACATACCTGACTTTAAGAGAAGCTGGGGATCTTGGCACCACTAACGGGTGACTCATAAAGAATCATACCTTGTAACTACATGAGGTAAGGCTACACCTTTAGCAAGGTGAAGAAGCTGACATTCGACGATTGGGTCAAGTGAATAGAGGTTATCCTCAAGAGGGAGGTCAGGTAGACCAGTCCATGGTGGCATATCTAACATATGATATTGAGGATATACATAGAATATATTCCATTACCAGGATTTAGAGGCTACACTCATTATAGCCTTGCTAGAGTTTATCATCAGTATGACCATAAATAGACTATTCCTTAATCACTGCCAGAGTTCAAAGTAGGGCAATTATTATCATGATTCTTAGAGCATATGGAGAGGACTTGGCCTCATCATAGGATTGTATGGGTAGAGATTTCTAGAGCTGGATTTGCTACAAATGATAAGTATAAGCTATGGGTGTTGCACTATGCCTAGATTTTTGCATTACATGAGATGTTTGATAACAAAATAATGCTTTATATTTGCAACTTGTATTACTTATGGCTTAATTTATGAACATGTATTCCATTTGCATTAATAAGATTAAATCATTTGTATGAGAAATGTTAAAACTAGCATACAGGTTTTGATATACATCACACTTAACCCCTGTAACTGACTAGTGCCATGCGAGATTTTCTGATCAATTATTTTAATGCTCTCCTTTTACTTTCAAGAGCTCTAATTTTTACATAAGTCGTCAAAGCCAATTTTCAACTCATTAAGTGATCATTTTATCTTTTTACCCTTTACTATAAATAAAGTACTTCTTTAATTGGTCAAGGTTGATAGGTTTAGAGAACTCATTACCCTTTAAGTCTGAAATATGGACATCACTTTTAGATAAAATCTTCTTAACCAGCAATGGACTCTCACAGTTAGGTCTAAACTTCTCATATGGGTGACAAATAGTTAGCCTGGCTTGCTTCAAAACTATATCGCCTTTTCATATAAAGGCCTAACTTTCTCATTAAACACATTCATCATGTGTTTCTTGTAAGGCTATAAATAATAGAGAGCTTACAACCATTTCTCATTAATGGCAACTAACTATTCATATTTAGCTCTCTTCCACTCAGCTTTTGGCAACTGAGCTTAAAGGACTCCACTTCAATTGGCAAAAAAGATTTTATTCCATAAACCAATAATAGGGGGGTACATATAGGACTCCTGGTAATGGTTGTATAACCCTACAAAGAAAATGGTAATTGCTCATGCCAAACTTGATAAGTATACACTTTCTAGGTAAAAATCTTCTTCGTTGTCTTATTGGCCATTTCAAATACCTTATTAGCCTGAGGGAAATATAGAGAGAATTGCTAGTGCATAATCCTATGTATTTCTAGTAGATTAAATCCTTGGCCCTAGAATTACACACCATTATCAGACACTAAGTGATACGGTACCCCATATGAACATATGAGATTCTTCTCTATAAACTTAGCAACCTGCTTTACCACTAGTTTACTATAAGATTCTACCTCCACCAACTTAGAAAAGTAATCAATAGCCACTCATATGTATTAATGTCCATCAGAAGTAATAGGATGAATCTCATCCATAATATTGATTCACTAAGCTGAGAAAGGCCATGACATTATCAAATTCTACAATTCAACTGATGAGATGTGATTCAGATCTCCATGAATCTAATGTTAATGTATGCTCTAAAGCAACATATTTCATTATAATTTGATATTGAACCATTTATCAATAAAAGGCATCATTCATTTTTTTAGTTTACTCAATAAGCTATTAACTAAATAATGAATTCCAAGATATTGGAACAGTACAAAGGAATTCATAAAGAATTTTATCAAATGAGATTCTTATTGTATGCAAATGTTTAATATCTAAATTATCCCTGATCAATGTATTAATAAGAATGGATATTATTGATGCGGTTAAGATCAGCATATGTTACACTTCTTTTAGGGATGATTCTCATTCATCATGATAAGAGTTGTCTAAAGTGAACATGTGGATGAGCAGTGGGAGGCTATCTCATTGAAGGCCTTGCTGATGAGATTTCATATGGATGATTGATCTATATCTATGAAGAATATCTCACTCATATCAGTAGTGCAAGTATTTATAAGACCTGAGAGAACCAGGTTACCTTAATTATGGATCACTATATTTTGACTCATATGTTTTATTCCTCCATAGGAGGCATTCATAACTTGGAGGTTTGATATGTATTTATTTATCAATAAAGGATTCATCACTCTAGATCAACTATAGGGGTTTATCTCATTGATTCATGTAATATTCTTTATTCAGGAATCTCTAGCAAGAATAGAATGCCTATTAATGAATGAGTTTCATAAGGTCATTTTAGGAATAAAGATTATGGTACATTAAACATCAAATTTTGGGCATGATCTAACACACTTGATCATGTATTGAATTGACATTAATCCATAGTCAAACCTAAATGAGATAAATGATGGTGAAAGGATTTTATTGCATGGAATCTGATGTGGAAGGGTTGTAGTCAAACTAATGACCTCTTGGCGTTTAGGTAGTCATGATGTATGATTAGAAACCACTCATGATTTACATATAATCTTATTAAATGAAGTTTAATAATATATTTATATGTTACTACCATATCAAGAACCCAAAAGGTCGCACACTAAAAGTAAGGAAATGATAACTATGAATGGATATTGGTGAAAAATGTTTTATGGTTATTAGATAACCATGATTTTTTATGTTTATTAGAAACATCATTAAAAGAGCTTTGATTTGATACCAAGGCCACTAAAATCTAATGAGTAGAATTCAAGATACAAGTGATTTTAAGATGATATGTTCTACATGCATGGTATATATGAGATTTTGACAGAATTGTTTGACTTAATAGTCAAAATGTGATTGTCACATGACTTATTCTTATATGATGAATTAAGTGGCAGTGCATATGATTGGCATATGCTTTTGGAAGGAAATTTATTTCAGTCACATGCCAGAAGTATGTGACATGCATATGACTTGACTTATTATAACTTAAAACCTAATTAGGGTTACATATGATATTTTTGGTGAAAACAAATAGAGACAGAAGCAAAATTTTTGCTGCCTCCTTCTTCCTTCTACTTAACAAAACTAGTAATTTGATTATTGATCATTTTCTTAACTTGTGCTGATAGTTTGGAGATCATCTATTTTTGGGGATTGAAAAGTTTACTGCAACTTTTCAGAAGACAAAAGAAAGAAGGAGATCAGCTTAAAAGTAAGTTATCAATCTCCTTATATCCATACAATCTTCTCTGTATGTGATGTTTTCTATGTATAGAAAGGCAAGATCCATTGTAAAATGTGAATTTACAAAATTTTTAAATTATATCTTTTGTTGCTAATGACGTTTTAATTAAACCAACTTGTGGTTTTTTAAGATTTGAAAATGTTATGGTTTGAATTTTGATTTGAAATTTTAACCACCTATTTTTCATTGAATTAGATTGGATTCTACTTAAAAAAAATCATATACATATGTATAACATTTATGAGATAAAAATTCATATGTTGCTCATGCTCCCATTGAAATCTTGAATGGCTTTTTAGTACTATTCTTAATGTTTTTGCTTGATTATTGTGTGTTTAATTTTTTAACATGTAAGGAATCAATTATTTATTATGTTAACATGATTATAGATCATTTTTAATGAATTTGGATTCGATTTGGATGTGGTTTTGTGAGAATCATGTTCATACGTGCATAGGAAATCCAAATTTAGTGTATTCAGTTTTTCCAATATTAATTACTCATGTTTTTTTATTATATCATGTATTTAAATGTTTTAGAATCATTAAAAGTTTTAAAAATAAAATTTTATTAATTTTAGAGATTAATAAGTATTTTATTTGAATTAAAATTCTTAAAAGGATCAATTTGAGCATGATAAGGATTCTTAATGGTTTTGATTTTTATTTTATTTTCTAAGTGGTATATTAATATTTAAATTATGATTAAATAATTAGTATATTATTGTTGGATGATTATTTAGTTTAATAAATAATTTATTCAAATAAAATTCAAAACATCTAAACTATATTTTTTAAATGCATGCCCAATAACCATTGTAAAAGGCAAAACTTGTTTGAATTTTAAAATTTGAAAAATCAAAATGACATTATGAGAAGATTATTTATTTTATTTTATTTTGAATGGATGGATAGATAATTGGCATGATAGTGATTATGGGCTAAGCCCAATATGATTAAGCATATGCATTATTTTATAAATTTTGGTAAATAGGGCCTGCGAGTCCTACCTTTCCTTAAAATATTTCTGTACTTCTTTTCTCATCTACTCCCCCTAAATGTAACTTGGGGTTTCTGCTATTGAAATTTGTAATTAGATTACATAGGGTACAAAAGATATAAAAAGGAGGCAAAAAGAGCAATGGAATAAAAGTGTGATAAAAAGTAGAACTTCAAGATAAAATTTGTAATAGATTAGTATTATTTCAAATTTTAGGGTTTGTAAAATCATGCATAACCTATGTTTGACCATAGACTTAGAAGTCCATAATCATCATATTATAAATTTTTATAATGATGTATGTATGAGTTGCATGAGCATGCCATAACATGCATGAGCCAGGACCATGCATGGTGCACTAATTGCACATACCTGCCTTAAATGTTTTTAAGTCGACATAAAAGGAAGCAAATCCCTCAAAGGAATATAAATCTAAGGCCTTCCATTTTATTAAAGAAGGGTGGAGAGCTTCTTGTCATTTAGGTTATTGGGCATAATCAAGCCTGTTTTACATGGGGTATATCCAAGTTTTAAAAAATGGGTCAGATTTAAATAAAGTATTTTATTTATTGGGCATACCCAAGGTAAAATGTTTTATAGGCCGGTTTAGGGAATTATGTTGTACATGATAACATAAGTATCAAGAGAAGTTGATAACCCAATGATTAAGTAACCATATTAGATATGATTGACATGGGAGATGTCAACCTATTGACATTAAGTTCTAGTTTGTTGAGCATATTCAAGATTGGACTTAATGGTCATTGGATACTGACCCACTAAGAAAGGCAAAATGTGGCCTTCCAAGATTAGTAGTTGAGGGCTATTATTTTGTAATAAAATAGTGGGAGATAAAACTAATAAAAGACCTTATTATGTTTTTAAATACATGATGATGACACATTATTTCTTCTTTTTCTCTAGATTTTACTAAAATATCAAGAAAATTTAATCTCCGCGGAATTCTTGAACATAAAGTAAATGGATCCAACTACATAGATTGGATTCACCAAATGAAAATAGTTTTGAAAGGTGAACAGATAGCCCATGTATTGGATCGAGCTTATCCACACACACCTGTAGTAACTCTTCTGAAGAAGTCAGAGATGCTTACAATACATTTAAGCAAGAGGATGAGATAACCAGTAGCATTACGCTAGGAGCTATAGAGAATGATCTCGAGAGGACATGTCAGACTATGAACTCTCATACCATGGCTACTTATCTCAAAATGTTTTTTAAGGAAAAAGTAAGGACTAAGAGATTTTAGCTCTCAAAAGCACTCTTTAGGAGCAAGATGGCAGAGGCGTCATCAGTAGTCCTTCATGATATTAACATGCATGGGTACATACAAAGGCTAGATGGTCTTAGTTTTGGACTAAAACAAGAGCTGGCAATTAACCTTATTCTACAATCCCTACCTGATAGTTATGCTTAGTTTGTGCTTGATTATCAAATGAATAAGGGAGAAACTACCATCCCTAAGCTTATCAATTTGTTAAAATATGCTCAGGAAGCTAATAAGAAAAGTGCTAAAGCATCACTAGTAGTTAGTTCTTCATGGCCTTCCAAGAAGAAAGGCATAACTAAGAAGAAGGGAAAGAAGCCAGCCCTAAAGACAAAAGGGGGTGTGGGTAAGAAAGCTATAGAGAAACCCCCCAAGGGTATTTGCTTTCATTATAATAAGGATGGACATTGGAAGAGAAACTACAAGGAATACCTGGAGCTAGTAAAAAAGAACTGTGCTTCTACTTTAGGTATTTTCATGATTGAGGTTAACTCTAATGTTGTTTCTAGTAACACGAGTTGGGTATTAGATACTGGCTGTGCATCTTACATTTGTTATGATTTGTAGGGGTTGGTCAATAGAAGGATGCTAAGTAGGAACAAAGCAGACATCAAGGTTGCTAATGGAGCATGAATTGCTACATTAGAAGAAGGAACCTATATTTTGCACTTAGCTTCTAGTTTAAAACTAGAACTCAATAATTGTTATTTTATTCCAAGTTTGAATAAGAACCTTATTTCAGTATCTTGTCTTATTAAATAAGGATTTAATTTTTCCATTAATAACAATGGTTGTTTAATGTTTAAAGATGGTATGTTTTACTGGTCTGTAAATGTTGAGAATGGAATTTATATACTGAATAATACAAACCTTGTTTGCAATGTTCAAACTAAGAGAATCAAAGTTGATACTCTTAATCCACTTTTTCTATGGCACTGTTATCTAGGGCATATAAATAACGCTTGTATGTCTAAATTGCAAAAACTAGGCAATTTGGGCTCATTTAATTTTGAATCATATGAAATATATGAATCTTGTTTATTAGGCAAGATGATAAAGTCATCTTTTAGAGGAAAAGGTGAAAGACCCAAAGAGGTACTAGAACTCATACATTCAGATGTATATGGTCCTATGTGCATACATGCTAGAGGTGGATATAGCTACTTTATTAGATTCATAGATGACTATTCTAGATATGGATGTTTGTACTTAATGAAGTATAAATCTGAAGTTTTTGAGAAGTTTAAAGAATTCATAAATAAAGTAGAGAAACAACTTGGCAAGACTATTAAAACACGTTGTTCTTATCAAGGTAGTGAATACCTTAGCCAAGAGTTTCTTGAACATCTTAGAGATAATAGGATTTTATCTTAATGGATACCTCCTTATACACCTCAGCATAACAGTGTATCTAAAAGGAAAAATCATACTTTATAAGATATGGTTCGATCCATGATGAGCCTTGTAGAATTACCCAAATCATTGTAGGGTTATGTAGTGGAGACTACTATTCATATTTTAAATAGAGTTCCATCTAAATCAATTGATGTTACTCCATAAGAAATATGGTATAACAAGAAACTCATCTTATCTTATTTAAAGCTATGGGGATATCATTCTTATGTTAAAAGGACAATGTCAGACAAGCTTGAGGTGAAGTCTGATAAATACTATTTTGTGGGATATCCTAGAGAAACCATAGGATATTATTTCTATCTTCCTTTAGAAAAAAAGTGATTGTTTCAAAGAATGTTGTTTTCTTAGAGAAAGAATTTCTTCTAAAAGGAGACAGTGGGAGTATGATTGATTTTGACGAAGTTCAATCACCATAAAATGAAGCAGATCAATCAATTGACCCTACTAATGTAGAGTTAAAACCTATGGAAACACAAGCTCCCAGATGCTCAACTAGAATAAGAACTATGCCAGAGAGGTATGGATTCCTTGTTCATGAGAGTAAGGAAGTCTTATTAGTTGAGAATGATGAGCCCACAAACTATGATGAAGTTCTAAAAAGTTTAAAATGTGACTTATGGTTAAAGGCCATGAAGTTTGAAATGGATTCCATGTCAGAGAACCATGTGTGGAATTTGGTTGATCCACCTGAGAGGATTAAACTTATTGGGTGCAAGTGGGTCTTCAAAAAGAAGACAGACATGGATGGTAATGTGGTTATCTATAATGCTCGCTTAGTGGTAAAGGGTTATCGTCAGAAATAAGGAATTGAATATGATGAAACTTTCTCACCAGTAGCTATGCTTAAATCCATAAGAATCATACTAGCTATTGTTGCTCATTTTAATTACAAAATATGGCAAATGGATGTGAAAATAGCTTTCCTTAATGGAAATCTACTTGAGGAAGTGTATATGATACAACTTGAAGGTTTTATATCCAATGACAGTAATAAGGTATGCAAACTTTAAAGATTCATTTATGGATTGAAGCAAGCATCAAGGAGCTGGAACATACGTTTTGATGAAGCGGTTAAGGAATTTGGCTTCATTAAAAACATTGATGAACCTTGTATTTACAAGAAGACTAATGGGAGTTCAATTGTCTTCCTTGTATTATATGTAGATGATATATTACTCATAGGAAATGATGTCTCATTTTTGTAGAGTATTAAAGTTTGGTTATCCAAACAATTCTCCATGAAAGACCTTGGAGAAGCTGCTTATATTTTAAGTATAAGGATCTATAAAGATAGATCAGGAAGGCTTATTGGTCTGTCACAGTCTACTTACATAGACAAGGTGCTAAAGAGGTTTGGCATGGATCTTTCAAAGAAGGGTAATATACCCATAGTACATGGGAAATATCCTTTTAAAGCATGGTGTCCTAAGATACAAGATGAGAAAGATTGCATGACTAGGATTCCATATGCATTGGCAATTGGATCTATCATGTATGCGATGTTAAGTACAAGACCAGATTTGGCATTCTCCTTAAGTGTAACAAGCAGGTTCTAATCTATTTATGGAGAAGAACATTGGTTAGTTATGAAGAATATCCTCAAGTACTTAAGAAAGACTAATGATATGTTCTTAATATATGAAGAAGGGGATTTGCAATTAACTGGGTATACAGATGCCAGTTTCCAATTTGATAAAGATTATTGCAAATCTCAATTAGGTTATGTGTTTGTGATGAATGATGGTGTAGTTATTTGGAAGAGTTCTAAACAAGAGACCATAGCAGATTCTATGATGGAGGCAGAGTACATGGCTACATCTGATGTAATAAAGGAGGCCGTATGGATAAGAAAGTTCATTCATGAACTTGGTGTGGTTCCATGTAGTGCAGAAGCTATTCCTCTATTATGTGATAATAATGGAGCAATAGTCCAGGTGAAGGATCCTAGGTCTCACCAGAAGAGGAAACATGTACTTAGATGATACCATTTGATTAGGGAGATCATTGGTAGAGGAGAAGTAGAGGTTAATAGAGTTCTCACAGAATAGAACATGGCAAATCCTATTATTAAGGCGTTGACATAGAGCAAGCATGATAGGCATGTAACTTCTATGGGATTGAAGTTTATGTATGATTGGCTCTAGCATAAGTGGGAGTTTGTTAGTTTATACTCTAGAGCATCATATTTCATTGTAATTTGATATTGAACCATTTATCAATAAAAGGCATCATTCATTTTTCAGTTTACTCAATAAGTTATTAACTAAATATTGAATTCCAAGATATTGGAATAGTACAAAGGAATTCATAAAGAAGTTCATAAAATGAGATTCTTATTGTATACAAATGTTCAATGTATAAATTCTCCCTAATCAATGTATTAATAAGAACAGATATTATTTATACAGTTAAGATCAACACATGTTAGACTTCTTTTAAGAATGATTCTCATTGATCATGATAAAAGTTGTCTAAAGTGAACATGTGGATGAGCAGTGGGAGGCTGTCTTATTAGAGGCCTTGCTAGTGAGATTTCATATGGATGATTGATCTATATCAGTGAAGTATATCTCACTCATATCAATAGTGCAAGTATTTATAAGACTTGAGATAACGAGGTTATCTTAATTATGGATCACTATGTTTAAGAGGCATTCATAGGAGGCGTTCATAACTTGGAGGTTGGATATAGTCTGAAGTAGTTGAAGGTATTTTTTTATCAATAAAGGATTCACCACTCTAGATTAACTGTAGGGGTTTATCTCATTGATTCATGTAATATTCTTTATTCAGGAATCTCTGGTAAGAGTAGAATGCTTATTAATGAATGATCTAACACACTTGATCATGCATTAAGTTGACATTAATCCATACTCAAACCTAAATGAGATAAAGGATGGTGAAAGGATTTTATTACATGGAATCTGATGTGGAAGGGTTGTAGTCAAACTAATGACCTCTTGCCATTTACATAGTCATGATGTATGACTAGACACCACTCATGATTTACATATGATGTTATTAAATAAGATTTAATAATATATTCATATGTTTCCAACATGTCAAGAACCCAAAAGGATATTAGATAATGATAATGATATTAAAAGTAAAGAAATGATAATCATGAATGGATATTAGTGAAATAATGTTTTATGGTTATTAGATAACTAGGATTTTTTATTTTCATTAGAAAGAGCATGAAAAGAGCTTTAATTTGATACCAAGATCACTGAAATATGATGAGTAGAACTCAAGATACAAGTGATTTTAAGATGACATGTTCTACATGCATGGTATAATTCATGCACCATCAAAGTACAACTACCATTTTTGGACATGGACTACCCCCAAGTGTTCATCTGGGAAGTTTAGTTCAAATATTTTAGAATTATACACCAACCTGCATGCTAAGAATTCAATAATCATTCTACCTTTTATCACTTTCTTAGTGATGTACTGCACATCAAAATTTGATAATAGGATCAACCACCTAGAAAACTTCCCCACCAGTGAAGGATCTTCATACAGGTACTTCATAGGATTGACCTTGGAGATCATTTGAACTTGGCATGATTGGAAGTAGTGTCTGAGTTTCTTAGTGACCTAGACCATAGCCATACATAACTTTTTGATGATGTTGTTCTTGTACTCCATTAGCAACAATTTTTTACTCAAATAATAGATACCATGCTTAACTCTAACTTCATTCTCTTGAGTAATTGTAGTACTCATTGACTCTTCTAAGGCTAGATAAAGCAACAATAACTTTCTTGGCCAAGGTCGCTGCAGAATGGATGGGTTGGAGAGGTAATGCTTCACTCTCTTGAATGTGAACTAGTAGTTCTCATTTCATACCAAAGGCTGGTTCTTCCTAAAAATCTTGAAGATAGGCTCACATATGGTAATGAGCTTAATGATAAACATGCTTATATATTGGAGTTGTCCTACAAATTCCCTGAATTTGTTCTTAGTTCTAGGAATAGACATTTCATATATCAACTTTGCCTTATCAGGATCTACCTCAATGCCCTTTTGACTAACTATATAACCTAATAGCTTATTGGACATCACCTCGAATGTGCACTTCTTTGGATTTGGACTAAGCTTGTACTTCTCAACCCGTATGAGAAATCTATAAGATCATTCGGATTTTCTTCCTTGGTGAGAGACTTAGCCATCATGCCTTTTATAGGTAGCACTTATGTTCTTCAGATTAAAGGCTATAACCTTGTAGTAATAGGTCCCTTATTATATGATGAAAGTTATCTTCACCTTATCCATAACTGCTATGAATCTAATTGTACCCAAAAAACCCATTAATGAATTTGTACATAACACTAGTAGCTACACTATCTACTGGTATATCAGTGTAAGGTAAAAGAAAGTCATCCTTCAAACATTCCTTATTCAGATCCCTATAGTCCATGCAGACCCTGACCTTGTCATTTTCATAGGAATAGAAACCATAATAGTTAGCCACCTCTAGGAACTTAGCATCTAATTGCCTCTGAACATCCTACTTAACCTTCTAAGCTCATTCTGATTAGAGATAATGCAACTTCTATATAATTGGCTTGAACCCAGGCTTGATTGGAATTTTGTGCTCTATAATAGTTCTATCGATACCTAGCATATCTTTATAGCCTAGAATAAAAGCTTTTAAATATTATTTCAACAGTCTAATGATTTATGTTCTCTCTTTAGAGGTAAAGTCTAATGAAATCTTGAGAAGATAGGGTTATCATCAATGCTAATGTTAATAGTTTCTATGCATGATAGGTTACTGTAAAAAATGTTCATGTAATGCTCATGTTCATGCATAATGCCATCAAAATACATATCACAAGCATAAGCAAAATTATTCTTTATTGCATTATATTTTGAAGGGATTACATTGTCATTAAATAGTACAAAAACATGGATGTCATCATACTCATACAAAAACTCATCAAATATACAATCTATTAGGGTGGCAATGTCCTCACAAACTTCCTGAAGTAATAAATCCCCATGTCCAAATGCTATAACTTGGTCTCTAGTGCAGCGACTGTAATAATTTTTGGCCCAAGATGACTAGTGGTGACATTAGCAAGATCACTAAAGATATTGAGGTCATTATCAAGGTTGATAGTGGTAACCTTCCCAGATGTTATATAGGCTAACAAGTCATAAACATTACCAAAGATAGCAAATTGCTGATCAACAGTGTCACCAAGTTAGGCAACTTAGGAGCTCAATCATATCGTGTCTTCCTTTGGATAAATACAACCATCTTACATTCTTCCTACTTATTCAAGGTATAAGGGTCAAACCTAATGTAGTATCTCTCCTTCTATATAATTGTAAGGATGTCAAATTCAACTGGACCTTATTAGTACTGATCCAGACCCTTGCCTGGTATGAAGTTCATGTTGTGTAGCATCTTCTCCATAAGGGGACTTAGATTGTACAAGTATGATTTAAGTTCTCTGATAGTGGTAATCTAAAAACCATTCATGAGAGGGACATCCTCTTTGATGCAGGCTAGGGTATCCTCATCGTGTTTAGCAATAGTAACCACACCCTCATCATATGAAAACTTGATCTTTTGGTGTAGGGTGGATAACACACCTCCCAAAAGATGAAACCATGGCTAGCCTAGCAATAAGGTAAATGACATTAGAATGTCTAGCACTATAAACTTTACTCATAATTCTATCCGCCTGATAGTTATGGTAGCAATGAAGGTTCTAGTAAACACCCATTTAGACTAATCATACGCCCTGATGATAGTCTTAGATGGTTACAAGATTGTAGGTTGAACCCTAAGTTTAGGAAACACCTTGAGCAAATAGACATTGATGCTAGAACCATCATCCACCATGAAATAGGGGGTAGTGAAGTTCATAATCTACAATCTGATGAAGAGCACCTTCTTATGATGGATACCCTTAGTTAGTAAATTTGGATCCGAAAAGATGATCATACTAGACTTCAATTCTTGATTAACCAACTAGCTTTTCATGCTAAAAGCAGAGATAGATGCGGAAATCTTCAAGCTAGAAAGTTCTACTAAGAAGATACCACTAAGTCCCAGATACTACTATTAGCCTAAGTCTTCTTTACATATTTGAACATAACATTCTTAAGTTGAGCAACCTCTTTTTTCTTATCAGCAGGTAATCAGGCTAGAGAACTACTTAGACCAGCTTCATTCTCAATGGGTCTAGCCTCGGTTGGCTTCTTTAGAGAATCTGGTTTCTTCCTAAGGTTAGGAGGAGTAAACACCTTACTACTTCAAGTCATATTGTAAATATGATAAGACATCTTATTTGTTCCCAATCGCTTTTACTGCTTGGGACACTTGGATACCGAGTTAGCAACCTTTGGAGTCTTGACTAACTCACCATTCTTTAATTTTTGAACCTCTGCTGATTCAAATTGGGATTGAGTAGCTATAGACTTATCCTCCTAACTATCATACAAGATGGTGATAGTGTCAATATCAAACCCATCATCAGATTGAAACTTGATAGCGGGCAACCGAGCAATCTCCTCACTATTAAGGGAAGAGAAAGAATCAAGGATTAGAGATTTTGAAAGCCTTAATTGGATCATGTAAGTACATTTGGTGTTATGGTAGTTTGGTAGAAGGCTTCAATTTCTCAAGATCCTCAAGTTCACCTAAATTGATGAGGCTTTCAATGACACACTTGAGACAGTGATAGTCATTAGTGTTATGGCCATGATTCTAGTGGTAATGGTAATAGGTTTTGGTATCTATTGAGGTTGGGGGTGGTATTTGGAAATTTATCTTGAGGGGTTTGATAAGTTTGGTTTTATGGAGACACTTGAAAACCTTGGAAAATAGCATCCTAAGATTCAAGTACTCCAGGATTGGGTAGTATTTCAAAGTATGGGTTTGGTGTTTGTACAACATTGATGTAGTGGGATTTATGCTGTGTTTGGGTGTACTTAGAGGTTTTGGGTTTAATGAAGGAAGGATCCCTCTTCTTTAGCCCCTTGGTCTACTTAATTCTCTAACTGAATTAGTAGATATCCTTAAATATGTAGAATGTTTGATACTTCAGCTTATCCTTGAATAGTGGTAGCAACCCCATGGTAAGCTTGTTAATCATGTCTAACTTAAATGGCTTCTATCTGAGTAGTGTAGCCTTATCCATCCACTAATTGAAGCAGTCCATGAAAGACTTGTTAGCCTTTTATTTCACCATCTCTAAGCCCATCAAGGTGATATAAAAATGAGACTTGAATCTATACTGCTTGTAAAATGTAGTATAAAGAGGTTTCCACTCAGCTGTGATCACCTTATTAAAGACTATAGTACCAAACCAACGTTGGTGCCTCCAATGAGATGAAGAATTATTAGACTATATGATCATCTTGTAGGTTAGTCGTGCTCATCATCATGGTATAGGTCTTTAGATGGTTCTTTAGATCCTCAACTCCATTGTATTTAGAATGTCCATGAGTTTGAAATTAGCAAGCAGCCCCTTAATAGCTTGAGCAAAGAACTCATCAAAGTCCAAATTAGAGCCCATCCTTTTAGTCTTCATAATGGATTGCAGTTGTTCTATCTTCTATTCAAGTGTAGAAGTTTTAGATTTATGAATGTCATGCATGTGGAGTGAGACATCTTCATATATCTTAACATCATACAAATTAACAATCTTCCCATTTTCCTTGATAAGGACTAGAGTAGTGACAAATTCTCTAGGACTAAGAGCCTTCTAGATATATTATTGTAAGAGAGTCTTCAAGTTATTGGACAAAAGCTTGGATATTGATTAGTCAATTAGTTGCTAAATAACTAGTGAGGCATTGTTGAGTATAGTGCTGATAATCTTAGATGAAGAAACAAGATCCTTAGAAGGATGTAATTTTGACAGGTTTCTACACATGATAGAGAAGATTAGTATGGATTCATGTGTATGCATATATGTTTGCATGTAGTGCATGTGATGCAACATGTAGAATGTATGCATGACATATACTAGGAAACATCTGGCGTTATGGCTACAAAAGGAAATTGGTAAGAGAAAATTGCATGAGTATGCATGTATGCATATTAGAGAGAACACAAAAAGGTTAGTGAATATGTAGCACACAGCAGCATTCCTTGCCAACCTTATATCTCAACGAGGATTGGTTGATCCAAATATCTCTTAAGCAGGATACTAGCCCAGCATTACACTAAGAACTCAAAGCATAATACTCTCATCATGTGAAGCAAGTAAAAAAGGTGATCATTGCCTTATCATATAAAGGATTATAGTTCAAATTCAATAGTATTTTGGCATGGTAAGAATGTTATGATAAGAGAATGCCAATGGAATATGTATGGGGTTATGTAACCATTATAGAATCATAAAAGGATTCTGACTCTTAGCATAGCAATATGAGGTGACAAAATATACTAAATTTAGGCAAATCCACTAATATGATAAGACATGGATTTGTATAGCATGCAATTGAAGGACCCTAGTTTTGGAATGTTGTTATGGTTAGCTACATGGACTTTAGTTTAGTAAGAATAAGCTAAGGTCCCCCACCGCATTGTCCTCAACCTATCTAACTTAATGGAATCATCCATATAGGACTAAAATTAGTGTCTATCCATTCTAGGAATCATCGATGATCAACAGTACAAGGTGTTTGTGAGCGTACGTATCCGTTTCTCGGCTTTTTCCAGTTTTTACAGTTTTTAACTTTTGAGAAAAACGGGATATATGGAGTCGCCACCTAGTTTGTTTCTATTAACCCAATTGAATTAATTTTGAAAACTAGGAAATAAAACCTTGGTTTTTCAGAGTTGAAAACGACCTTTGTTTCTTCAGAGTGTGGGTTCGGGATTTCAAATCTATTTGTATTCCATCTTAATATGCTCAATTGTTTAATTAATAAAAGCTCCTAATCACGCATTTAGGTTTAAGTTTACTTAGCATACGTTTCATGGCATACGG
>CANYBF011394372.1:0-17282 GCA_948192965.1 Dalechampia spathulata | reverse complement strand
CAATCAAAATAAAACAAAATTGAACATATGCGAATGAGCATGATCATATGCGAATGAAGCAAATAATAAGAAAAACATGCGTAAAGGGTTTAAAACATGGCATAGATGATTCAGCAAACAAAATAAATTAAATAGAACATATGCGAATGGGAAGATCATACGCGATTGCATATGATATGGAGATTATCATACGCGATCGCACATGATAATGCATGAAATACGAAGTGAAAGCAAAACATGAAAAAGCATACAAAATCAATACGCAAAGCAATAAAACGAATCATTTTTTAGCATTTTAGGCATGAATATGATGAAAAACACATAAAAAGCAATATAAAAGTAATGGATTAATAACCTCTTGTAGATTCTCCTTAGCTCCAAGTAAGGGGAAAAGAAAAATCCAATTCCAAGCGTTAGGGATGGAAAACCACCTAATCTAAGTGATTTTGTGAATTGATTTTAACCCTAGTTGCTTAGATTAATCAAGATTAGGTTTAAGAGTGTTTTTCAGCCGTCAGAAAACCCTAATCCCGTAGCTCGAAAAGTCCCCCCCTCGTCAGAATGGAGTTCCTAAGCTTTTAAATTTGCTACCCCGGAGACATACGCAATCACGTATGTCAACATATGCTAAACCCTAAAACATACGCGATCGCGTATGTCCACATATGCTAAACCCTAAAACATACGCGATCACATATGTTTGTACATATGTGGTGGGGCTAAAACATACATGGCGCGTGTCATCCTAAAATGGGCCAGAATTGGCCCAGAACAGTCCAGAATGGTCCTAAACTACTCGGAGTGGCCCAAAACCAACCCGAAATGGCCCAGAATCATCCCGGACTCGATCTGAGTCAAGCCGATCCAAAATTAGGGTACGACAGGAATGGTAGAAAACCAAGGATTTTATACTTTAGAGTATTTAGTTGCAAGTGCTACATTTTGAAAACCAAGGATAATCTTGGTAAATTTGATCCTAAAACTAATGAAGGTCTATTCTTAGGTTATGTAACATCTAGTAAATCATATAGGGTGTTCAATAAACTATCTTTGGTTATGGAGGAATCTATGCATATTATTTTGAATGAGACTAAATCCCGTAGTCCAAGAAAGGACATTGTTGATGATGATGTAGGAATTCTTTTGGAACAAGGAGAAGGACATAAGAACTAACAAGAAGTTATTAAAAAGAATGTTGAAAAAGAAGAGATCAATGACCTTCCTCCTCACCTTGTTGCAACTCAAATTGATCATGATCTTCCAAAGGAGTGGTAATTTTCTAAGGGACACTCCAAGGAGCAAATCATAGATGAAACATCCAAAGGGGTAACTACTCATTCTAAATTCAAAGACATACGTGATAATCTTGCATTTATTTCTCAAATAGAACCAAAGAATGTTAGTGATGCCTTGAATGATGAAAGTTGAGTGTTTATTATGTAAGATGAATTAAATCAGTTTGAGAGGAATAAGGTGTGGACCTTAGTACCTAAGCCTAGAGATGCATCTGTTATAAGAACTAGATGAGTTTTTAGAAATAAGTTAGATGTGGATAGTGTTATAACTAGAAATAAGGCTAGGCTAGTTGTACAAGGTTATAGTTAAGAAGAGGGAATTGATTATAACGAAACCTTTGCACCTGTAGCTAGATTAGAAGCTATTAGGATATTACTGGCATATGCATCCTACATGAATTTCAAATTGTTTCAAATGGATGTGAAAAGTGCTTTTCTAAATGGTTTTATTAATGAAGAAGTTTATGTTGCACAACCCCTAGTTTTAAAGATTTTGAATTTCCAAACATGTTTTTAAACTTACCAAAGCTTTATATGGCCTTAAACATACCTCTAGAGATTGGTATGATAAATTAAGTAGTTTCTTAATTGACAATGGTTTTGAAAAGGGCAAAGTAGACATAACACTCTTTATTAAGCATTATAAACATGATATTTTGCCTGTTCAAATATATATGGATAATATCATATTTGGTCCTACTAATGAAGATTTGTGTAAGGAATTTTCCAAGTGTATGTAGGGAGAATTCAAAATGAGCATGATGGGAGAATTGAAGTACTTCTTAGGACTTCAAGTCAAGTAATGCAAAGATGGAATCTTTATCAACCAACTTAAGTACACTCAAGAGATGTTGAAGAAATTTAGATTTGAAGATGCTAAAGCTAGCAAGACTCCCATGAGTATTACCGCAAAGCTTGCCTTGGATGAAAGTGACAAACATGTGGATTAAAAGAAGTATAGAGGTATGATAGGTATTTTGCTTTATCTAACTGCTTCTAGGCCAGATATCATATTTACTATGTATATGTGTGCTAGATTTCAATCATCTCCTAGAGAATCTCATTTGAGTGCTATGAAAAGAACTTTCAAATACTTAATTGGAATAATGCATTATGGCTTATGGTATGCTAAGAATGATTCTTTTGACTTGACTACCTTTTCTGATGCTGATTTCATTGGAAATATGTTAGATAGGAAAAGTACATTTGGTACTTGTCATTTTTTAGGAAATTGTTTGGTTTCTTGGTTTAGCAAGAAGCAAAATTATGTTTCATTGTCCATTGCTGAAGCTGAGTACATATCCGCAGATTGTTGTTATGCTCAAGTGTTATAGATTCAATAATAATTAAGGGATTACAATGTTGTATGTCTTACACCTCTATTAAATGTGATAACACTAGTGCCATAAACTTGTCTAAAAATCCCATACAACATTCTAGGACTAAGCATATAGACATTAGATACTAGACATCATTTCTTGTGTGATAATGTGCAAAAATGGAAGGTTATATTAGAATTTGTTAATACGACTTACCAATTGACAGACATTTTTACAAAACCCCTTAGTGAAGAACGTTTAAACTTCATCAAACATGAGCTAGGGATGATAGATGGATTATTTTTGAAGTAGGAATGCTTGGTGGATTTTAGGAATCTAAGAAAACTCTTAGAAATCTTTTAAAATTTTCTGACTTTTGGTCACTGTACAGCTATACATGTTTTGGTACACCCATACAGATTTCAACCTTCAAATTCCACACTTCTGCCAATGCTGGGTACAACAGTAAACCTTTGTCTATATGCCCGTACACTATCTGGTATAATCGTACCTAATTTGGTATGCCCATACGAGTCTTCAATAAAAATTTCATTTAGTTTTTGGTACGATCGTACCTAGTTTGGTATGCCCATACACATTAAAACTTCAAAATTTCTAAAATTTTTACCAAAGCTCAGGTATAGCCATACATCATTTCATACGCCCATACTATTGATTTTGAAAAATCAAACTTTTGGCTGATAGCTCTCATATAGTCGTATGCTAGGTTGGTACGCCCGTACGTGATAGAAGCTTTCAGACATTTTTGATACGTACAGTCATATGCATTTGATGGTACGCCCGTACGCGACTCTGAAACCTTATTTTAAAATCAAATTTTCGCAGCCACAGCACTATTCATCGGTAATGTTTTTGATTTCTCTCTCAAATCCTCACTAAAATCACTCAAATTAGTCTCAAATCATTAGAAATTCAACTTACCCACTATTATACTCTTGATTTTTGGTAATATTATATACAAATCTTAAGTTTTTACTTTAGAGTTTCACTGTTTTCTTAGTTTTTGATTCAGTTTTACTTTGTAATTTTCTATGAAATTTAATCACTTTTAGCTCTAGGTTCTTTAAAGTAAAGTGCTTAGGATTGTATTTTTGAATTGCATGCCAAATTTTATTGATTTTCATGCAGGTCAAATTTTTGAGTTTTTCAAAACCCTGTCGAATTGCTACTGAATTTTTGAAAAACTCTATTTTATTGTCAAAACTTCTATTTTTAATCATGTCTGCTCCTCCAGAGTCATGTGGTGGCTCCTCATCTCAGGGTAGAGGTAGGACCAAATGCACTGTTCCCCCTGGTTCTGGCCCTCGGGCCAACACTCTTGCATTGGTTATATGCCAATTTGTTCTAAGTGAGAAATTCTTCTCTTACTCTCATTTTACATGTCATCCTACTATCCGTTAGACAGGATTAGAGGATGACGTTCTACATTATTTGGCTAATATTAGTTGGTCATATTTCACTTTTCTTCCTAACTACTACGTTCAGTCTATTACTTTAGAGTTCTTACAGACTTTTCAGCTGTCTACTTCCTTCAGTTGCACTTTCAAACTTTTCCTAAACTCTATACTCTTTCTTCTGTAGAGTTTGACACTTTTTTTGATTTCACCCCTGATGACATTGCAAATGCCAAATCCGCGGTCTTTGATCACAATTCCTTCTGGTAAAATATCACATTTGATACACCGTTTCATCCTTTAAGGCTTAAAACCTCATATTTTAAGCCCCTCCGCCCTTTATTACTACTATCGATGGATCACCTATTTGATTTTTAGAAGATCAGAGTCCAATGACACCGTTACTGGGCTTGACCTGATTTTCCTGCATTCCATCGTCATGGGTACCCTGATTCAATCTGGAAGCTGGCTTCAAACCTCTTTTCATGAGGTCGATATTCAGAAATAGTCTGGCAGGGCTATTCTATTTGGTCTTATCATTCATCACCTCTGCCATTGGCTTAATGCCTTTCCTGCTTCTTCTTTTGCTCCCGAACCGAAAGGTCCTAATCTTGATTTATTGTTCATTGAGCATTCCATGCTCCTTGAATGTGATAGTGATGGTGAGTTTCATACTCACTTTGAGTACGTTACTCATTGACTAGATCATCTTTTATCATTGGGTCTTTCTAATGACACTGTAGCTCAGTATGGATGCAGTGTAGTCACTGTCTATTAGTACATGCAGGTGCCACTTCTTGATGACACACCTATAGAGTGGTATGACCCTTCTAATCCCTCTGTTCCTGCTGCCATACTTTAGGCAACTTTGAGTCATGAAACATCAGCAGCATTCTCAAGGTGGATCCACCTTTACTGCTGTTCCTGATCCAACTGCTGCTACGGCTTCTCCTTTGTTTGCTAAGTTGGTCTCTCAGCAGCTTGCTATGATCACCAACGTTTAGATCAGCCTGTCACCGAGACACAGGAGTTCCAGAAGACCACCTCTGATACTTTATATTCCATTAGTCCCCTACTAGAGCCATTTATCCCCCCTCTGAGTCCATAATGATTGTTTTGATATTGTCAAAGGGGGAGATGTATTTAAAGATTATAGGTCTATTTTTATACTAGTTTGACTTTCATTATATTCTTATTTTTAGTTGCCTTTTATATCATTTTTGCTATGATTTTATTATTGTATTAATTTAACCTTGAATATATATGACATTTGATATTTATCTATTTCTTTATCTTATTTATTGCTTTGATTATTTTTTGATTGCTCTGATTATTATTTTATTCTGATCAGCAGGTTTATTGCTCTGATCAGTTTATTATTCTCTTTGATACTCCCTCTTGTGATGGATTGATTCTTGGTAATTGATTGCATACATTTTAAAACAAAGGGGGAGATTTTCAACTCAAAATTAATTGAGTATGTTTTTGCAAATTAAGCTTAAATTGATTGTCAACATCAAAAAGGGGGAGATTGCTAGACCCATGATTTTGATGTGTCTATTTTGATTAATTCAATTTAAGTTACCATTTAATATGTTATTTTTGGATTTAGTACGAGCGTACCAGTTTTGGTACGATCATACCAGTGCTGTGTTTTATGTGGTACGACCAGATGGTTAACCATACCTAGTTGATATTGATTTTGTGTGTTTTGGTACGGGCATACCAATTTTGGTATGGGTGTACCATTGTTGTGCTTTGTAAGGTATGGCTATATGACTGATCATACCAAGTTGTTTTTGATTTGCTGAGTTTGGTATAGGCGTACCATGTCTGGTATAGGTGTACCAAATATTATGAAACATGCTTAAGATTCAGTACAGGTGTACTAAGGGGTGGTCCAGCCAGAAGCTCTCAGAAATTTATTGTATCAGTAACTTTCAAGCTATTTGGGAGTACCAATGTATGGTACGACCGTACTGATACTCACAAGAAATTTTCTGTATCAGCGATTTTAATTTGTACAGGCATACAGGGATCTGTACAATCATACATATATTTGCAAGAAGTTTTTAAAAGCTTTTTAACTGATTTATTTTAGATAAAACACATTGCTATTATTTTTCTAACAATTATTTTTTGTGAGCAAAGCTTCCTTGAGATGTGAACTTCATTGGAAAGTAAGTTTACTTGTTAGAATCTAAATCTTGTATTGTAAACTCTCTTTGCACTTCATTCTCATAACCTAAGTGTTAGGAATTGTAATCTTAGGTTGGTGTGTGATTAATGCTTAGGGCATTATCTTGTAATTGAGAGTTTGTTTATTGTGAGATTACTGTTGTTGTAAAGGTTTAAGTGTGAGCCTAAAAACACTGGGGTTAGGATTCTTGTTGTGTAATCCTTTTGTTGTATTGATTGATTAGTTTAGTGGAACCCTAAGTGAAAGACTAGGAGAAGTGGACATAGGCAAAGAGTTATGTCGAACCACTATAAATCGTACACGTGTTGCCATAATTCCACATGATTTTCAATATGAATACATATCATAATCTGATGGATTTGATAACATGTAAGTAAAAAGATATAAGTAATAATCTTAAGATAATATATTATTGTCATTTCATTATATATATCATCATACTACCTTAACTAACTATAAATTGCATGATTGGTATAAGAATAAATACCATATTAAGCCCATTGTAACTTTTTCTAACATAAACATTATACAGAAGTATTATCATTTACATTTTTATGTATCAACGGTATAAGTACGTCTAAATCACTTCATCATCAATAACCTTTATAATTGCATCATGTATAAGTTATAATGTATGTCTATGAGAATGCGTTAATGCTTTACACTCTCCTTTTGATCATTTTGTATCATCTTTTATCACTTTGTAATATTGTGTACAATTTACTTCGTACTGGATCTCTCTATGTATCAATACTCATCTCTCGTAAGAGGGAAAATATAAATGTAGCTATATGGTTCAGTGAACCTATATTTTTACTTCTTATTAGGAAGGTTGCTGTATGATTTCACTAAGGGAATCTGTATGTTTACTTCTAATCAGGAAGGTTGACCTGGTACATTTCCTTTTGTATCATATCTTTCCACCTTATAACTTTTATATACTTATCATGAATATGCGTGTATGCTTTTATGATTCATGACATGAAATGTAAATGATGTAGAATGATCGTATGGAAAGTACATCAGATGATATCATCAACCATTTGTATCTAATTTAGGAATAATATCGATGTTTTAATTTAATTACATAATTTCAAGACCTTAAGAGAGGTCATGAAGTGAGAAGCAAAAACTTGTCACCTCTTTGCCCTTATCGAAAGCTTGGGCAGACATATAAAATTCACTATCAGAACCTGTCATATTTCCATTTCATAACCACTTAGTATTACCATTCACACATTTCAATCAATTTTCATACTTAGGAAGCATTCAAGTATCATTCCATAGCCTTCCATTTCAAAGTATTTCATATGCCACATTCAAAGGATGATTGTCTATACAAGTCATATTTATGTGCAATGACATGCAAATGCCACATTGATACACATTTATAAAGTTTAGGATTGTTTACATAGGTATGTTATATTAACCTCATTATTATATTTTATGCCTATATTCGTAGGTATAATATTGAGTTTTATTACTAAAGTAACTTTAATACTAAGTTTAGATGCCTTAGATACTATATATATATTAATGACCGAAACATGCTTAGGGAGTATTATTCATTTGGTTAATTTACATTATTCATTTGGTAAGGACATTTATTATATCGATCAACAGATTAAGCAGACCAAGGGGCTGAAGAAGAAGGAGCTTACTTTCCTTAAACCTAAAACCATCATATACACCCAAACATAATATAAAACCCACAACATCAATGCCTTGCAAACACCAAATTCCATACTTTGAAACATTACCCAGTCCAGAGGTACTCAAATCTTAGGATACCACAATCTAAGGTTTTCAGGCATCTTCTAGAGCCAAACTAATCAAACCTTTAGAGTTAAATTTTCAAACACCAGCCTCAGCCTTGGTAGACACCAAAACCTACTGTCATTACTACTAGTATCATGACTATAACATTAATGATTGCCACTCTCTCAGGCAGGTTACTATAGTTCCTGGTTCTTAATTCCTTCTCTCCCTTGAGAGTGAAAAGATTGCTTAGCTACCTGCTATCAGCTTTCAACCCAGCGGTAAGTTTGATATTAGTGCCATTGACATATTGTATGATAGTTTAGAGGATGAGTTTGCAGTTACTCAGGATTCCTCTAAGTTTTAATTGGCAAAGGTTCAAAAATCTAAGAAAGGTGAGTCAGTAAGGACTCCCAAGGTAGCCAAGCCAGTGCCTAAGGCTACTAAGCAGTAAAAGGGGTTAGGGGCTAACAAGATGTCCTCTTAGGTCTACAACATGACTCAAAGTGGTAAGGTGTTCATTCCTTCCATCCTTGGAAAGAAGTCAGATGCTCCAAAGAAGCTAATCGATGCTAAACCCACTATGGATGAGGTTGGTTCGAGTAGTGCTCTAACTCCATAACCTGCTAGCAAGGGTAAAGAGGTTGCTCAGCTTGATAATGTTATCATTAAGTAGCTGAAGAAGATGCAGGCTAACATCAGTATTTAGGATTTGGTGCTATCCTCCCAATAACATTGACGAACCATCATTAAGGCACTCTCCAACATGAGAATTTCTTCATCTATCTTTACCTTTAGCATGAAAAGTTAGTTAGTGAACTGGGAGTTATGATATAGCATTATTACTTTCTTAGACACAGACTTACCGGTTGAGGGTATTCATCACAATAAGGCACTCTTCATCAGGGTGCATATCATGAACTTCTCCACCCCTTATGTCATGGTGGATGACAGTTCTAGCATCAACGTCTATCCTCTCAAGATATTGCCTAAGCACAAGATCTAGCCTTGAGATTTAAAGTCGTCTAAGGCTATCATCAGGGCATATGATGAGTCTAAATAGGAGGTTACTAGCATCTTCATCGTTATTGTGATAATCAGGCCAATCGAGTTAGTGGTGGAGTTTATTGATGTGTGCCATCATGCATTATATGTTAGATGTTCTTAAGATGTATATTACATCAAATTCATCATGTTTTACTTTATTTATGTTGTCTTTTATGGAATTTAATGTGTGTGCTAAGTATGCAGAGTTTAAGGAACAAATAAAGAGAAATTGAAGAATTTTTATGCATGAAGAGCAACTCCATGATTGTGGGATGAAGCTCCATGATTATGATAGAGGGCATTAATCAAGAGAAGGAACCTTGTCAGAACTCCATGATCATGGTACCCAACTCCACGATCTTTTCAGAAGATGTGCATCACGAGGAAGCCCTTAAAAGTAAGGCCATGATCATGGCATCTAACTCCATGATCGTGGACTTGCAATTATTCGCCATTTAAAGCATGAGTCTTGCAGTCAACTTAGGAGGAAGAATGGGTTCCATGAGGGGAGCAAAAATAAAAAGTCTTAAAGAGCCTTAATAGGTAATGGAGACAATATCATGGGAAGAGTAGTGGGCAAAGAAATGGACAAACTCAAGAAGGGGCAAGGAGGATTTAAGGAGGGAATCAAGATTGATCCAAGAGACCACCAACCATTCATTCTTCCTCTCTAGAGTGCTCTTCTTAACTGTATTTTCATCTTTTCTTATTTTTCTTGTAAGCCATGAGTGGCTAAGTACTTTATAGTAGAATTGGAATTCTAAAATCCATAGCTGGGATAGTTGATTATGCTTGTTTAACATTACTATGAATGTTTAAATTTAAAGATTGGTTTTTGAAATGAAATCTTTGCCTTACAATTACAACAAGAGTTGGATTGTAGAATGCTTGAGCATTAAGAGATGTTTAATCCTAAAGATTAGCTTTCTAAATGATTTCTTATGCTTTGTAATTGCAATGAGATTTGAATTATAGAATGCTTATTTATTATGATTAGGTAAATGTGTATGAGAGATCTACATGTTCCTAGCTCCTAAATGATGGCTTAATAGTTTCCCTAATTAGAGGATCACGATAGTGACTAAGTGAATATGAGATTAGAAGTTAATTTAGTTGGTTTCGCCTCAAGAAAGGGTGATCGATGCTTTTGGATATCTTGGGTGGTAATAAGCACATGACTGCTGCCTTAGCTTGGTGATGATGCCTTCAAATCCTATGTTTGTTATCATTGTGTTATCTTTTTACCATTAATCTTGTTTCATTCACATACTTGCTTTTATAATTGTTTATTTCCAAACACAAAACCATTATTGTTGCTTAAAGAGATTGGAAATCCAAGTAGTGGTGGATAGGCCATTAATTCTCATGGGATTGATATCTTACTACAATTATCTATATACTTGCAGTGAAGTAGTGATTAAAACTATTGTCGTTTCAGGGACGATTAAGTTTTTGGCGCCATTATTGGGGATTGATATGTTTAATATCACTACAAAGAGAGTATAGTTTGATTTAAGCATTTTATTTTAATTCTTTTGTTTGAAATTTTGTAGGTGTATGAGTAGGAGAAAAACCAAGAACTCTTAATCATCATTGGTAGAAACTTATGAAGATCCAACAAGGCTTGAAAGAGAGAACCGAAGAGCTGCTTAGGAATGATTTGTGTAGGAAAATCTAGTAGAAATGGCAGAAGAACAAAGGACTTTGATGAATGTGGCCAGACCTAGTTTCTATGCTAACTAACAAAGCATAATGAGACTAGCTGTAGCAGCCAATAATTTTCAGATTAAGCCGACTCTACTGTAGATGTTACAGTGTTCAGTACAATTCTTTGGTTTAGCAAATGAAGACCCTAATGCTCATATCTTGAATTTTCTGGAGATTTATGATACTTTCAGGTATAATGGAGTGATAGAGGATACAATAAGTCTGTGGCTATTCCCATTTACATTGAGGGATAAGGCAAAGATTGGTTGAACTAATTGACCCCAAGGTCAATTACAACTTGGGACCAGCTTGTGCAAGCATTTTTGGCCAAATACTTTCCCTTGGCAAAGACAACAAAGATCATCAAGGAAATTACCAATTTCCAGTAGATGGACAATGAGTCTCTATATGAGACATCAAAAAGATTCAAGGAGCTACAAAGGAAGTATCCTTGCTACAACTTATCGAGAGAATTACTACTCCAAACATTCTATAATGGGGTCAACATAACCACCAGAGGGACCATCGATGCAGCAGCTGGAGGGTCCTTGATGAAGAAAACTATTAAGATAACATATGAACTGCTAGAAGAGATGGCATCTACAAATGCACTATAAGCATTAGACAGGTCTAGGATGGTAATTAAAGAACACAATGGTGCATTATCCTTAGATGCTATTAGTGCTTTGCAGGTTAAAGTTGCAAATTTGATAAAGCAAATCAGCAACTTGTCAAAGGTGTCCAGTTCATAGGGGCTGTGTGGGCATGCAGGACATGTTGTGAATGAGTATAATGCATGTGAGACCATAGAGTAGGTTAGTTTTGTAGGAAACATGCCACAATCCATGGGAAGACAAGGTAACAATCTTTACTCCAACACATATAATCCGTGATGGTGAAACCATCCAAATTTTTCTTAGAGTAACAATGCAGGAAATGTGTAAAAGACACAACAATTAGCACCTCCCCAAAATAATTTTAAGTTTAAGATGGAGAAGTTCATGGAGCTGCTGGGAACAAAATTGATTAGTCAGAAGGAATCATAAAAGTGAATGGAAGCCAAGTTTAATCAAATCACAAAGAACCATTCCTCCTCCATCCATAACTTAAAAGTACAAGTGGGGCAGTTGGCAACAACAATAGCACAAAGGAACCTTGGAGGACTTCCAAGTAATACCGAGGAGAACCCCAAGGAGCAAGTGAATGCAATTCAACTAAGGAGTGGTAAAGAGCTTGTCAATAAAGGTAAGGAACCTACTAATGTTGAGGATGAATGTAGGACTAAGGAAAGAAAATAGAGTAGCTGTGAAGCTGGGCCTTCACAAGCATAGACAGAGCCTGAAGGAAGTCACTGCCATGATCGTGGAGTTGGGTCTAGGTAGAAGAGAAAGGAGAAGGAGCTAGAACTAGGTAAGTACATGCCCCCCCCATTCCATTCCCACAAAGATTAATGAAACCTAAGGTGGATGAAAAGTTTGTTACATTTATGGAAAAATTGAAAAAACTAAGAATTAATGTGACATTCACTGAGATGATTCAAGACATGCTTACATATGCTAAATTTTTAAAGGAAATCTTAGCACACAAACACACAATTGATGACACGTAACCGGTTTCACTAATCGAAAACTGTAGCTCAATCATTTTAAGTAAAATTCCATGAAAGCTACAGGATCCAGGAAGTTTCACCATTCCATGTAAAGTAGGAAACTTGGTATTTAATAAATGTTTGTGTGATTTGGGTGTAAGTATCAACTTGATGCTGTATGCCATTTTTTAGAAGTTAGGTCTTGGAGATATCAAAACTACATCCATGGTAATTCAGCTTACGGATCAGTCAGTGAAGAAATCGTTTGGTATCATTGAGGATGTTTTGGTGAAGGTAGATAAGTTCATCATTTCAGTAGATTTCATGGTGCTGGATTACAATGAGGACGTCAACTGCCCCTTAATTTTAGGAAGGCCTTTCCTAAATACAGGGAGAGCCTTAGTTGATATGAATGAAGGGAAACTCATCTTGAGAATCGATAAAG
Organism: Dalechampia spathulata; assembly: GCA_948192965.1. NCBI lineage: Eukaryota > Viridiplantae > Streptophyta > Magnoliopsida > Malpighiales > Euphorbiaceae > Dalechampia > Dalechampia spathulata. The sequence goes on along the minus strand of CANYBF011394372.1, from coordinate 4,508 downwards.
AGTGGATAGAGTTATGTATGAAGAAAGCAATAAAATAGCCAATGGAAGGTGAGTCCTGTATGAAGCTCAATATGATTGATGGATGTGTGTTTTCTGTACTAGAAGAGGAACCCAAAAACATCACCATAACGAAGGAAAATGAGGTAATAGGTGAGGAAGGTGTTGAACCACCTAAAATAGAGTTGTTGGTAAGAAATTCTAACCCTACTCCTCTTTTAATTGAAAAACCACCTGTGTTGGAACTGAAAATCTTGCAAAAGTATTTGAGGTATGCTTTCTTAGATAATAATATAACCTTGCCAATCATTATATCTAATAAGCTAACTTTAGTGCAAGAGGACAGGCTGCTTAAAATGGTGCAGAAGCACATTCGGGCTTTATGCTGGCAGTTGTCTGACATTAAAGGGATCAACCCTGATATGGTCATGCACATGATACACTTGGAAGAAGGAAGCAAGCCTATTCATGAGAGGCAAAGGAGACTCAACCCCAATATGTAGGATATTATGAAAAAAGAGGTGATTAAGCTGCTGGATGCAGGTGTTATCTACCCTATTTCTGATAATGAGTGGGTGAGTCCTGTCTAATGTGTACCTAAAAAGGGAGGAATGACTGTTATAGAAAGTGAGAAGAAGGAATTGCTATCAACTAGGACAGTAACTGGTTGGAGAGTATGCATTCATTATAGGAAGTTGAATTCTGCTACTAGGAAAGACCATTTTCCCTTGCCTTTTATTGATCAAATGATTGAAAAAATAGAAGGTCATTCTTGCTATTGCCTTTTAGATAGATATTCAGGCTATAACCAAATTTTCATTTTTCCTCAAGACCAAGAGAAAACAACTTTCACATGTCCATATGGTACATTTACTTATAGGCGTATGCCTTTTAGTTTGTATAATGCGTTTGCCACTTTTCAAAGATGTGCGATTGCAATATTTATTGATATGATTGAAGAATTTATGGAAATATTCATGGATGAATTTTTAGTGTTTGGAGACTCTTTTGAGTCATGTTTGCAGAATTTAGAAAGAGTCCTAAAACGCTATAAGGAGACCAATTTGGTGCTGAAGTGGGAGAAATGCCATTTCATGGTAGATGAAGGAATTATGCTGGGCCACAAGATTTCCAAGGAAGGCATTGAGGCGGACAAGGCCAAAATAGAGGTAATATCTAACCTACCACCTCCCAAGAACATGAAAGGTATACAAGGTTTCCTCAATCATGTAGGATTTTATCGCTGCTTCATTAAAAATTTCTCTGTTATTGCTAAGCTCTTGACAAGTTTGTTAGTCAAGGATGTGTTGTTTGAGTTCAATGGTGAGTGCTTAAATGCTTTTAACACTTTGAAGAATGCTTTAACCAAGGCTCTAGTTTTGACTTCACCAGATTGGTCCCTACCCTTTGAAATTATGTGTGATGCTAGTTATTTTGCCTTAGGATGTGTGTTGGGGCAAAGAAAAGATAAGAAATTGCATGCTATTTATTATGCTAGCAAAACTTTAATGGGACCATAACTGAACTACACCATAATTGAAAAAGAACTCTTAGCAGTGGTTTTTGCATGTGATAAGTTTAGGGCTTATCTCTTGGGCTCCAAAGTTATTATTTTTACTAATCATGCTGCTTTGAGGTATTTGTTTGCTAAGAAAGAGGAAAAGCCAAGGTTAATCAGGTGGGTGTTACTACTGCAAGGATTTGACATTGAAATCAGGGATAAGAAAGGAGCTAAGAATGTGGTTGCCGATCACCTGTCTCACCTTGAGAAGGATGGCGAAGGTGAAGAAGATGAGCCTATAAGGGAAGAATTTCTTGATGAGTCTGTGTTCGTGGTACAGAAAAAAGAAATTCCTTGGTATGCAGACATGGTTAACTATTTAGCCTGTGGTGTAGTGCCTTCCAATGTTTTGTATCAGCAGTGGAAGAGATTTTTTGCAAATACCGAGTATTATCAGTGGGAGGAACCATTCTTATTTTATCAATGTGCTGATAGCTTAATAAGGAGATGTGTTCTTGAGGAAGAAATAATACCTATACTAACTCATTGTCATGATTCATCTTATGTAGGGCATTACGGTACAAATAAGACAGCCAGTCGGGTGCTAGATTGCGCGTTCTATTGGCCAACAATTTTCAAGGATGCAAGGGATTATGTACTTTATTGTGATAAGTGCTAAAGAACTGGGAACATATCCAGGTGTGATGAGATGCCTCAATCCTCAATTCTAGAAGTGGAAATATTTGACGGATGGGGATTGGATTTCATGGGACTATTTCCCACATCCATGGGAAACAAGTACATATTGGTAGGGGTTGATTATGTGCCAAAATGGGCTGAAGCAATTGCTAGTCCCACCAATGATGGAAGGGTCATGAGCAGGTTCATCAAGAAGCTATTTACCAGATTCAGAGTCCTAAGAACACTCATCAGTGATGGAGGAGCGCATTTCTGTAATGCCAGATTTGTGACCCTGCTCAAGAGATACAATGTGCATTATAAAGTATCCACAGCATACCATCCATAAACCAGTGGTCAAGTGGAGGTAGTGAACAGAGAACTAAAAGGCATCCTAAAAAAAATCAGTCAATGGTTCCAGGAAGGATTGGGCAGCAAGGCTGGATGACATGTTATAGGCATACCGTACAGCTTTCAAGACCCCTATAGGAATAACTCCCAATAGAATGGTATATGGGAAGGCCTGTCATCTACCGGTAGAGCTTGAGCATAAGGCATACTGGGTAATAAAGTACTTAAATCATGACTTGAAGAAGGCAAGGGAGAAAAGATTACTATAACTGCAGGAACTGGAGGAATTATGGCACTTAGCATATGAGAATGCTAAGTTATACAAAGAGAAAACCAAGCAATGGCACGATGTGCATATCAAGGTAAAATCATTTAAAATGGGTAATAATGTGCTATTGTTCAATTCCAGGTTAAGGTTGTTTCCTGGAAAGCTCAAGTCAAGATGGAGCAGTCCTTTCAAAGTATCCCAGGTCTTTGATAGCGGAGCATTGGAACTAAAGAGTGATAGAGGAAAGACCTTTAAGGTCAATGGGCATAGATGCAAGGTATACCTTTACGGTTTAACTTATAAGCCGAAGGAGGAAACATCTTTAGATTAAGCCCATAAAAAGGTAAGGTCTAGCTAATGACCCTTAAACCTAGCATGTCAATGCGTGTTTTGTGTTAGAATTTTGTTCTCAAGTATGTGTCAAGGTTATTTATACTTTTGGAATGTGATTATTTTACAAAAAAACTTTTGATTTCAATTTCTATATTGGTTACTTAGATACTATGATTGTTGTGATGGTACTTTTGTTATCTTTCATTAGTATTTAATTGGTGAAAATTAAAAGAAAAAATAAAATAAAAATTAGAACATGAAAATTATGAACTCCACGATCGTGGCATGGGAGTCCACGATCATGGACTTAAAGTCTACGATCATGACGGAATGTGGAGTTATGTGAGTGGAGCTTTTCTCAAACTCCATGATCGTGGAGTGAACTCCAAGATCATGGCCAAGGGCAAACTGTGTTTTTGAACTTTAAATTTCCTAAAATTTAAGCAGCCCTCTCTCACCCTTTCATTTGCATCCACATTCGCTAGAACTTAAAACTCCCATTTCACTCTCCCAAACCTAATTTTTCATCTTCACATCCTTATTGCAAGTGGATTTCATAAGTTTTACTGCATTTTCTCATCATCCTCATCATTTTGAAAGGTTATAAAATCCACTCTCTGTCTTGTTCTTGAAAATCAATTTTGCTAATCTTTGGGTTTTCTTGAGAAATCAAATTCTGGCTTAATTAGAGATGGTTTTAAGTTGAATTAGGTGTGCTTACATTATACATATGATTATTGTAACACTTTTCTTTCATTTACATCGATTGGTTGGAGTGAGATTTGATCACATGTTTTCATGTTGCTTTTACTTAATTATTTCATATGCATTTTAAGTGTTTTGTTTTAGTTTTATTTAAGTTTTACTAAATATTCTATGTGTTTTCATTGTTTTATTAATTTTGTTTGTGAGAAGTCCCAAATTATCAATTTGAGGACAATTTAAGAGAATTTATAGGAAAAACAGGAGAATATTGGCTAAGTAAGAAGAGAAATAATATTCAAAGCAAGAGCACGACTCGTGATCCAATGCACGAGTCGTTACAGAAGAAAGATCAAAGAGGAAAATGCAATGCATGACTCGAGACAGTCAAAGCGCGAGTCGTTACATTGAGAGGAAGGAGATGAGCTAAGGCAAGAGTGAAATGTACGACTCGTGAAGGATATCATGAGTCGTTACAGGAACTTTTGAAGGAGAAAAGGAAAGAAGAACACGACTCGTGAAGCCAGTCACGAGTCGTTACAGAAACATTTGGAGAAAAAGAGGAAAGAAGGACACGACTCGTGAAGCTAATCATGAGTGGTTACAGCAGCTTTTAAGAAGAGACGGGAAAAGGACACGACTCGTGAAGCACATCACGAGTCGTTACAGAGACTTCCA
>CANYBF011394258.1:0-11114 GCA_948192965.1 Dalechampia spathulata | reverse complement strand
ATTTAACATGTTGCCAACATATTAGGAACCCAAAAGGTCACACACTTAAAAATGAGGAAACAAGCTAAAAGGGCATTTTGGTACTTTTAGGAAAAGTCAGAAAAATACTTATGGAAATTAACCGAACACCTAATGGACTTACCTTGCAATGTTTAGAAGTCCATAAAGTTCCAGTTGGGCTATTGATTTTTGCTATGACAAGGCAAGTGACAGTCACAGGCCATATTAATCACAGATGGGCCCAGACTTGACTTAAGCTGAAAGGGTTTCAGCTTAACCTAATTTTTGGAGTATAAATATGTTATTATAACTCAAAATTAGGTTAAGCCACTCATTTTCCTTCCTTTGGCCGAAACATACCTCCATCTGGAAAGGAAAAATTTGGCCTTCACAAGAGCAATTATGAGGAAGAAGAAAAATACCATAAGTTTCTTCTTTTTCTTTGCTAGTTCACAGGAAAGGAGATAGAAGCAATCATTGCTTGCTTGGATTCCCTCATTTTCGTGTGGATATTATTGGAGGCTACCTACTTTGGTGGTTTTTGGTTTGCTACAACCATAAACGGCATAGAGATCTAGAACGAAGGAGAACTGCATTGATATGTAAGAGTTACTATCTTATGTCATATCTAATATCTAATTTAGTTTTCTTGTGTTTTGATGCAAAGATCCTCTTTTGGTTTACAAATTTAAATAAAAATTTTAAATTTCTTCCGATGCTTAATAACATAGCAAACCAACAGTGTAGTATATTCGCGGACCAATACTCTGACAAAGGTGACTAATAGAATAATACCACAAGGGTTAAAGAAGAGTTGGTACAACAAGGATTGGGAATATGAAATTTGTAATGTGTTGAGTTACCGAATAATGCCTTGTCAAGGAGATTCTAAGACTAGTAAGCTTGAACCCAATTAGAAATGGCCGTATCAGATTATTAAGGCTAGTGTAAAAGGGTCATAAATTGCAAGATATGTCCGAAAAACAGTTATCAGACACATGGAATGTCGGCATGCTAAATGAGAAAATGGCCTTTTTTCCAAATACGTGAGATGATTTTATAATTAAATTAATGTACAATGAATAATACAAAGCAATAAAAGTTCAAAGATCCAATAAAAAGGGCTGAAATAGAAAGATATTTGTTGAATATAACTATAAAAATGTGATCATTTTTAGGTTTATTGTTGGATATATCAGGCTGAGAGTTAATATAAAAGGGGGTTGGTTAACGATTCAGATCAAGGTTTATATGTCAACATGTGTTGTATTGTGGAATCTTTTATTCCAAATTCTTAGGCTTAGTTTAATTGAATACATTGCAGTACGAAAAACAATTAGATGAATCATTGTATTTTATGTATTCATTAATTTCTTTTATAATGTATTAATGATTACTTAAATATCTAATATTATATTAATATTATGTAATCAAATAAAGTAATCAAATATGTAATATATTCATTATTATATTATATAAGTAAAGTGAGATTGCTGAGGCATTTAGGCAATTCCTTGAAGGTTATAAAAATATTCTAAGTTGTAAGGTTATAACAATATCCAATTTTTATTTATTTATCCCAAATTCAATAAGTTTTTTGCAATTTTATTCAATTCTTATGCTTAATTAAAATTAGGTGACATGGTAGGTTGACATATTTTTTTAATACTTTTTTATACTTATCAGCATCATGATATTTTTAAAACAATACAAATATGTAAAATTTATAAATAAATCTATATTTTTTTATAAAATTTTTGGAAATTTGCATTCTAATTAATATTAATTAATTTTTAAATATTTTATTAAACTTAATTTTTTAACTATTAATTTGTATAATAAATTTTTGTGTGTCTACTAGAATCATGAGACATCAACATCATTATTGAAAAGTATAATTTATTCTTTAGATTTGTTATTTAGCATATAATTTAATTCAATGTTAATATAATATTAAGTAATATTAACATTCTAAAGAATTATTACGAAAACAGAAATATACTAGTGTAATTAATATGGGATTAGATAAAATCATAAAATAAATTTTGAATTTAATAAACAGTTTAAAATTAAAAATCATAAATTATGGTATAGTTTTAAATTTTTCATCAATAGACAAAACATATTTTAATTTTTATATTTTAATTTTCTTTCATTATTGATAATATAAAGACAAAACTATAGTTTACTTGTTGCAATAATCAGCATCAAGACACTAAATTAAAATATTTATTGTAATATCTTCATCAAATCATAAAATAAATATAATTTTGAACTGAAATTTGTGAAATATCATAGTGATTAGTATAATAATTTCATAACTGTTGAGCAATTTTACTTTAAACAAATAAAATTAAAATTAAGAATAAAATATATGGTACTTCTATTTATTTAATATAGTTACATAAACATGCTGACTTGTAGAACATGAGCAAATTATACATATATATTTAAAATATTAAGATGCACTTGAAACAGAGTCAAGTTACGGTTTATCCTTGCTTCGCTGCTACAGGACTACGAACCACATGCACCCCATCAGTCCACACTATGCCGCCATAAGAATAATGCGTATGATTCTTTTTCACAGTTATTGTTACTTTGAAACTTTTCTCTTCGTTGAGATTGTTGAACGTTAAACTCATTGGATTAACGGTGATTGATATTTGAGGATTAGAATAGGGAGTAACAGTATAGGTGCCTGGAGTCCCTACATTCTTTAACTTTCTAGTCACTGTTATCTGATTTCTGAGTCTAGGAACGAAGATTGATGGGTAGTTGAAGTCCAACACATCTGGTATGGTTGGTGGGCATCTAAACGAACTATCAAATAAGCTGATGATGGTGGAGTTGTAGCCGATGGAGCAAAAGAAGTTCAAGTAATCATTGCGGTTTAGATCATAAACCAACCCTGGATCATCTGCATCGTGTGGCATAATATGACCTGAACCAAAGGAGAACACGTTTGCCGAACCATATTTCTGGTTACGCATGAACAGATCTCCTCTGTTGGTGTCTTTCGCTGGAACATTACAATACTTGAACTTTAATCTTTATATCATATACACACCTCTATCAATAAAAGCCTCCAATCTATAATAAATCACAGTTCAGTATATCTCTATGCATGTTTACGTATGTATGTATGCATGCATATGTGGACCTCAGTCAAAATTGTATAGGATTAAGAAGAAAAATACAAAACAATGCTAAGAATTTGTATGAGCAATGATAGAGAATGTCAATACCAGTGGTCATGATTGCAGATCTAATAGCAGCAGGACTCCATTTAGGATGTAACTTTTTGAGAAGAGCAGCAATGCCAGCCACATGAGGGCATGCCATTGAAGTTCCTGACATAATTTTGAATGGAGAAATTCGGTCATCACCGTCATAATCAGATGGTGGCCTTCTCAATGTATAACCAGCTAGAATGTTGACTCCAGGAGCAGTGATATCAGGCTGAAAATTGTGCAAGTAAATTAGATATTGCTTTAAGAAAAATTAACCATGCTGCTACTACTAGTGTGTGCGATAGAAAATGTACCTTGATGATTTCTGGGGTAATTAGATTAGGTCCTGCTGATGAAAACATGGCCACGGCAGGTGCATCAATATTTCCAATTTGTGTGCCACCCGCAATAGAAGCGGTTGGTGACCTGACAGCAAAAGAAAAAATAAAGAAAGGAGACAGTGATTGAATTGGTGAAGACTTCGGTTTCTATTGCTTCAACTCAAGGGGCTTACTGTGTGTTTCTTATATAATTTAGAACGGCTGGACCATCCTCTAGACAAATAACAGCAGTAAGAATAAAGTAAGGATCACTGTCCGGTATGTAACCGTTAGAAACAATCATCCCAGAGCCACCAGCCCTAGAAACGGCGAAGCTCTTCTCCACATCACTAAAAACACCTGGATCACAATATACAATCTTTCCTTGAACCTTGCTTGGATCAAGACTTCCATTAAAACACAATCGTCTGCAGAAAATAAAAAATATGAGAAATTAATGCAAGGTAGGTTGGAGAATTTTTATTATTGTGATGATTTGAATCAATTTGCTTACGCATAATCATCAAGGTAATTGGGATTCTTCGCATCCAAACTATATACCAAGGGATAAACCATATGGGAACTTTGGTTAATGGTGTTGAAACTCACACCCTGTCAATGAGAGTTGAATAAAACTCAATTCAGTCACATGGGACAACGATTAATTTAAGAGAAATTCTGATATTTGTGTTCGTGTATATATATGTATACAAAAGAAACCAAACCTCGAATCTCAATCCATTTCCAAGGATCGCAGCAGCAGAAAAGGTGCGATCAATTGTACTAGCTGCCACTGTCGTAATCCAGGGTGCAAAATTATCAACAGTACTAACCGTTGGGCCCCTGTTCCCAGCTGCGCAAATTACAGGAATTCCTTTACTCATAGCAAGAAAAGCTCCAATGGCAACGGAATCTTGGAAGTAATGTCGGGCTTGATTGAATCCGAGTGAAACGGATAGAATATGAACACCATCTTTAATAGCATCCTCAAACGCCATCAATACATCATCATCATAACATTCATTATTCCAGATAACTTTGTAGGAAGCCACTCTGGCATTAGGAGAACCACCCTTGGCAGTTCCTGCGGCCGATTCTAAAAAGTGTGCATTAGGGACAAAGCGGCCGGCAGCTATTGAAGCGCAGTGGGTGCCATGACCTTGTGTATCTCGAGCAGTTTCCAAGGAAGGAGGAAGAGGAGATGGCAGATTATATTTAGTCACGAAGCCCTTGTTGTAGTATTTGGCTCCAATTAGCTTGTTGTTGCAGCTAACGTTATCATTTGTATTACAATTTGCAGTCATATTCCACGTACTTGGAACAGGTCCCATCCCGCCATCACTGAAGCTTGCATGTTCAGGCCATACACCTATATAGACGTTATGTATCAACATCAATGTCAAAATTCTACCGTAACTTGTCTAGAAGAAGCTTTCCCTGTTAATTTTCTACAATAACTTGTGTTATTAATCAACCTGTTTTTAGTCATAACTTATCAAATTAATAGTAAAAGAGATCATTCAATTCAATCATATATTTTCATAGAAATTTCAACTTTTTTTATCTTCATATTTTAGTTGTTCTTCTTAAAAAGATCACTCAAAATGGTTGCAATCAAATGTTAATTTCTTGGAATTATAAAAATTTTAATTAAAATTATTATATATCTTAATTAACAAATAAATTATTGTAATCCTTTCCGTAACTTTATAAAAGAAAGTAAATTTTTAAAAGTAAAATGATAAAGTATATTTTGATGTAAATCATTATATTAATTAAAATAATGTTCCTTTTAGGTTAAATTATAGACCTAATCTAAATATTTTATATTTTTAAATTTAAGTTAAATATTTTAAATTCTTTAACATATTAAATTCTGAGCTTGAATATTAAAATTAATTTTTCATAGATAAGTAAATTTTTGGAATTTAAAACTTTATTAAAAAGGATTATTTTTTTGAAATCATTTATCATTTAATAATTAAAATCATATTTTTAAGTTAAATTATAAATGTAATGAGCATATTTTTATATTTTTTATATTTTTAAATTTTGAAATGATTAGTTTGTGAAGTGAAATAGTAGAATTAATTTTTGACAAATATTAAATTAATTTTTTTTATTATTCATCACATTAAAATTTTTATCTAAAAATTTAGTAATATTAAATTAAATCTTCTCTTTAACATAGTAATAATAAAGTTAGTTTTTAATACTGATATCTGATAGGATACAGTTTATTATAATTTTATATAAATTTTAACATATTAAGTATATGATAACTTATATTTTAATTCAATGTTGGTTTGAATTTGAACGAAAAAATATATATATTGGTAAAATATTTTGTTAGATTTGTAAATTGAAAATAAAAATATCTTATTTTTATAAGATATGAAATATTACATAAAAGATGATATCTCAAAAGTATTTCATATTTCAATTTTAATAGTTATGACATATGATATTTATATATTTTATATTTTATTTATCCTTATTAAACTTATAAATACTTTAAATTAAACAAAATGTATATATTTATCAAATGTCTACATTTCAAAATATATATATTTCAAAATTATATAATCCGAAGAAGGCCTTAATTAAAAGGGATTTTATTGATAAAATTCCATAATAAAAAAATTGAAATGAAGGTGTTGTATGGTTGAAAGGAACTCCTCTTAAAACCACGTTAATAATGCATATTTATAAGAAATTTAAGAATCTTTACCGCTATCAATAACGCCGATGATTATATCTTCACCAAAATTTGTTTTATTCCAAAGAGAGGTAGGCGAAAGTATTCCATTGCTTTCGAATCCTAGAAACTCCCATGATCTTGTAGTATGCATCGTGTGCTTTTTATTTTCAAAAACTGATATAACATCTGGATGCTCTGAATTCATAATATAAAAAATATAATCGATTAAAATTGTTAATCTGTATGAAATAATGGAAAACAATATATAAATTGTTGATTGTTGATTGTATTACATACTCGAAAGTTGATGGACTTGATCATCATCGAGAACAGCAGCAAAACCTTTCATGTAATGCGTATATGAATAGTATATTGCATCTCTTGCCTTCTCCTTACTGCACGTTTCATCAAGTATTATGGAATTTTAAATGGAAAAAATAAAAATTCAGGAAATTCTAAATTTTCGTTTAATTATTACGTTTCATTGAAAACAGTAATTACCTTCCTATCATAGAACCCAATAACTCATAATAGGAGTTGGTAATGCTGTTGATGTCCGATGCAGAAGGTTGAGATTCATGAGCATGTGTACCCATGAACACCACGTATGTCTACATGTAAGGGACAAGCAAACAACCTTAATCAGTAACTAGTCATGTAAGGGAATAAATGTTCAAGAAAATCTATGATTATTTTGTCGAGTAACCTTTCGTTCGGCTTGTGATGGACTGCACAGGAACAGGAAAAGAAACAAGAGAAACATAAGAGAAACAAGATTGGAGTTAGAGTTGATCTTCTTCATGTTTTCTTATTGTTCATAGTTGCAATAGTCAGCCAAATGCCTCCTTTTATAATGTTCCATGCATGGGGTACGGACTTGTGTTTGTCACATGTATCTTGATGTGTAATTAGTAGATCAATTTGACAAATTTGATATTAACATATATGACACAAAATGATATCAATAACTTACAATAATAAAATCATATGATGTAATTATTTAAAGAAAATTAAGATATCAAAACCAACACAATCTAATTTAGTTTAATTTATAAATTATATTTAAATCATTATAACGAATTAATTCATAATATAATTAATTTTAACATGTCAATAATGAATTGATATAATTCTAACATAAACTAATTATAAGCATCTCAAATCCATTTTTTAATCATATTCATATCAATTTAACGAATCTTATCAAAAATTGCCAAGCTGTCTACAAGCAATTTATTGGTAACCAGTGAGCAAGTTATTGGCCTCCCAATTGTATTCGTAGTTAATATTTTATTAAAATCTATCTATATTGTATTGTACTGGTAACTTCTGCATTGGGTTTCCTATTAGATTTTCTATTAAGTTTTATTTTTATTTAATATCGATTAGCTTCTCCGTTAGCTTGTTTTGAAAGCTGTATATCTTCTAATGAATACTGTTAATTCAAATAAATAAACATTTAATATATACTTTAATTGTAAAATTATATGATAATGTATATTTTAAGTATATATAAAGTAATAATGTATATATGTTTAATATCAAACAATAAAAAATTCATAATTCTTTCTTCTAATTATATACTGTTTTATATTCGTATTGTATATTATATATATTCAAAACTTTATTGATATACACTATAAAAAATATATAGATTTAGTTTGATTTAAATTTAAAATATTTTTCCTTTAAAATTCACATTAACATAACTAAAAAATAAATGTCAAATATACTTTAAGCATACCTATAAATATTTAATGTATACTTTAATTATAAAATTATATAATCATGTATCTTTTAAGTATACCAATTGGTATACACTATAAAACTATATAGATTATTTTGATTCAAAATTAAATTATTTTTCTTTTAAAATTCATACTAAGATAATTTAAAATATATCAACTTATTTAAAAACTAGATGCATATGTCAATTAATATAAAGAAATAAAAAAGTACATCTATCTTTAATACTATGATCAATTATAACATTATATACTTCATAATTGGATTTAATTTTAAGGTTGTATAATTATAAAGAAATAAAAAATGCTTTTAGGCCTTCCCGACATAAGGCTTCCTGTCTCAAATCCCCAGCTCTTTTCTACTGTCATCGACTCATCTCCTATCTCATCTTCGGGAGATTTGAGTCTAATGACACCATTACAGGCCCTGACCTCATTTTCTTGTATTGCATGGTCACAGGCACTTCTATCTAGTCTGGACACTGGCTTCAGACCTCTTTTCATGAGGTCGGCGTTTAGAAGCAGCTTGGCAGGGCTATTCTCTTTGGACCTCTCATTCATCACATCTGCCAGGAGGTGCATGCTTTCCCTCCCATCTGCCCTTCTCCAGGACCCCGCGGTCCTAATCTTGATTTTTCGTTCATTGAGCACTCCATGCTCTTTGAACATACTGCTGATAATGAGTTCGTCCTCCATTCTGAGTATATCACTAGATGACTCACCCACCTTCAGTCATTGGAGCTTCCCAATGACACTATTTCGATCTACAATCGGCGTGCTGTAGAGGTACTTTAGCGCCTGTAGGTTCTACTGCCAGATGAAACTCCTGCAGAGTGACGCGACCAGCCTGCTCCTACTGATGACGCTGCACGTTATGCGGCCTTTAGCCGTTAGTGCCAGAGACACTTCTCGGGTGGATCCTCTTCTTTTGTTATTCCTAATCCTCCTGCATCTACTTCTACTGATCTTGTTGCAGCTACTCCTTCACTTGCTAATTTGCTAGCTCAGCACTTCGCGATACTTACTAGTGCTGTTGCTAGGCTTGAGTGATATTTTGACCAGGTCGATCACCAGCTCGCTCACCTTAGTCAGCATACTGCTTCTATTGATCAGCGTCTTGATCAGTATGTTACAGATTTCCATGAGTTTCAGACTTCTACCTCAGAGGCTCTTCACTCCATCAGTGTCATGGTGGATCCATTTATTGTACCTCCATCGAGTCCACCTCCTCCTCAGGACCCAGAGTCATAATGTCTATTTTGATGTTAACAAAGGGGGAGATAGTTTATGAGTTTTTAGGACTTTTATGGATGTTAGTTATTTTATTTCTTATGTTCAGTTTATGTTCAGTTGTTTAGTTATGTTATGTTCTTTGTATTTGATTATGTTTGTACATTGAACATCTTTTTGATATTATATATATGATGTTCATTCAGTTCATTATTGATGTTTGATTTTAATTGTTATATTGACTATTTGATATATATTTGTTCTCCTTTCCTTTATGATTTGATTTATTTTTATCTCATGGTATGTATTCTAAAACAAAGGGGGGGGGGGGATTTCCAAAATTTTCACATTAACATTTTATTCAAATATATTTTTAGACCCTAGGTTTTGATGTTCGAGTCACGTGTGAGTCAATTTAAGTTATTTACAAGTTTTAATAGTGCTTTTGTGACTGGTATGGGCGTACCGATTTTGGTATGGGCATACCAAATGACTTAGTTGAGTGGTTTGGCCATACGGTTGACCGTACCTAGTTAGAACTGTTATGGGCATAAGAATGCTTGAGGACAAGCATTGGATAAGTGTGGAGGTATTTAATCGAGCATCAAAGTGTCATATTTTATGCCCACAAAGCATCCATTTTAGCATTATTTATTTGTTAGAACAGTTGACTTGTGTACATTTTGTATTTTACAGGTCAAAAATGATGAGTTTTGGAAAACATGCTTAAATGGGAAGATTTAGAGCTTATTTGGATTTTAGAGTTTCAAGACATCGCTTATGGGCATAAGACGGGCTGATACGACCTGTCAGCAGTGCGTTTTGGGAAGAAGAAGTTGAGTCCAACTTAAATTCATGCGAGCTAGAAGCTGATACCGCTTGCGGGCATAAGGGACGTCAAAACGGCAACATCTGAACAAGTTTTGGAGTTTGACGAGGATGAGTTTTACTTGCATTTAAACTCCTTGAGCTGGACAAAAAAGTGATTTAGGACACTTCAAACTCTTCCATATGAAGATTAGGATAATTAATTATTTATTTTTATTTATTTAATTATTATTTTTCCTTCTATAAATAGGAGAATGCTCCTATGTAGAAGGGGATCCTTAATTTTTATTTCGGCTAATCCTAGTTTGTTTACATTAGTTCTTTTTAATTCTACTTTTTATTTTCTTTATTTTTATTTTATGTTTATGATGAATTTGCCAATGATGCTAGGCTTGGCGATATATTTTCCAATTGGAAGCAATTTAAGTCATTCATTAAATGATTATATGAGATCTAAGTGATCCTAATTCCATTGGAAAAGCACTATTATCTCTAATTCTGAGTCGCATAGAACCATTGTTGTTCCTAGTGCATGTAAATAAGGCCTGTCGCATGTTTCTAAGTTCTAGCATATTGCTAAGCGGGTTGTTTCATACGGAAAAGTCACTCGACTTGCTGAAGTGGTAAAGCAGGATGCTATCCTGGTTGCGATCTACGGTAGTATTTCTGTAGGTTAAAGGATCTAGTTTGAACACAAGGGATGCTGGGTTGCAACTGTTAACTAGATTCGGGTCTTCCTAATTTCTAATGCGGTCTTGGGATGACTTAGTGAGAATCTATTTCCACTTTGTCTATCCTGAGATTAGAGGCATTTCATAGAGTTTGTTTCATGGCGTCTTACAAAGTAAGGGAAGATTGGGGCGTGCGAGACTTGCTTGGCAAACTATAACCGGCTTAGTGCCATTATTGCCTTTGGTCTATTATTGAATCCGTGATCATATTCAATTAATGAATACTTGATGCTTTCGGTTGGGAGAATTACTTTTTATTGATTTTCTCCAATTTATTTTATTTGTTTTATTTGTTTCATTTATTACAATTACTTTCCAACTCATCT
>CANYBF011393896.1:0-11955 GCA_948192965.1 Dalechampia spathulata | reverse complement strand
TCAATTTCGAGGAAGCCTCTTTCCCAAACTCAAATCTCTCATCTGCTATATAAATTCTCAAAATTTGAAGATTCTTGTGATAGGAGATTGTTATAAGTAGTAGTGTTGGAGAGCATGCAAATGTGCTTTCACATATACGTTTTCTGAGACTTTTTTTTCCTATAATGACACATTTATGGAATCAAGATTGCCAACCCAATCAACTACTTCTTGAAAATATTCAAACTCTACATGTAAAACAGAAGTTTCAAAACATTTTCTGTATTCTCCTTTTTTTTCATATGTACAATGTATAGTATGCCCTACATTTATACACAGCTGATACATGAATTTGTTGCAACAGAATACACGTGTAAAACTAACAAAGATATTCTAGACCCTTCTATAAAATGTTACCGTTTTCCCTAACTCAGAAAATAATCTAAAACGGTAACGTATTGGATCAAGGCTTTTCATTTCCCTACAACATCACTTCCCTACAACAGCTGGCACTTCACTTCCCTATGTTACCTCTTTCCCATACGCTTCATTGGAATCTCTGCTCTCTCTACCTGCTCTGCTCTCATCCTTTCCCTTCTCTTCTTGTCTGTTCATGTCCTTTACTCTCTCCGATCCACTCACATCCTTCCTCCGATCATCATATCTATTCGTTGTTGTCTTGATGTTACTAGCATTTTGATTCCCTTCGCCTTGTTTCCCTTCACGCCCCCCACAAGGTGAAGCCGGAGTGGAAAAAGCAGGGTTCATCTTGTTCAGTAATCGGTGAAAAGACTTTGCTCCGAGGGACTTGGTGAAGAGATCAGCAATCTGGTTGTCCGACCTAACATGCACAGTGGAAATCAAATCGGCCTTGAAACTGTTGCGTACAACATGACAATCAATTTCGATGTGCTTCATCCGTTCATGGAAAACTGGGTTTTCAGCGATGTGAATAGCCGCCTTATTGTCACAGTGAAGAGGAATAGGAAGATCTAATGGGACCTAAAGATCACGAAGTAAGTAAGTAAGCCATTGTAACTCATTAACAGTTTTAGCCATGCTCCGGTATTCTGCTTCTGCAGAAGATCTACTGATAGTGGTTTGTTTCTTTGTTTTCCAGGAAACAAGAGCTCCGCCAAAAAAAACACAAAACCCAGTAAGGGACTTTCGTGTGAGCCGACAAGCTGCCCAATCGACATCGCAGAAAGTAATGAGCTTTGGACTAGTGTGAGCAAGAAAAAATAGACCGTGAGCCAGTTCTCCCTTCAAATAACGAATCACATGCAAAACTGCTGACAAATGTCCCCGACGAGGTAGCTGCATGTACTGATTGAGCTGTTGCGTGGCATGAGTGATATCAGGTCTCGTAAGACCCAAATAGAGGAGTCTACTAACGAGCAGCCGGTATTGAGCAGGATCTTCTAACGGGGCACTACAATCAGCCTCAAGCCAATGACCTTGAGGTAAGGGAAAAGCTGGGCTACGGGCTTCTTTTAAACCAGTTTCAGCTATAAGATCCTGAATGTATTTGTGCTGATTAACATATATTCCTGTGGCAGACCTGGCGACTTCCAGTCCAAGAAAGTATCGTACAGGCCCGAGATCTTTAATGGTGAACACTTGATGCAGATGTCTTTTGATGGCATCAATGAGATGCAACGAAGGACTTGCAATTAAGATATCATCAACGTAAACAATCAAGCATAAGAAGGTATCTCCAGTCCCTCGTGTGAACAGGCATGTATCTGTCGAAGACTGCTCAAAACCATATTCCTATAATTTTGTTGTTAACTCCCTATTCCACATGTATCATGCTTGTTTTAAGCCATACAGGCTTTTAACCAGTTTACAAACTTATCCTGGTTTTACTCGCAGGTAACCCTCAGGCGGTGTCATATAAAGTTCCTCATCAACATGCCCATGCAGATAAGCATTATTGATGTCAAGCTGATGTATATGCCATTGCCGAGAGGCTGCCAGAGTGAGGAATACTCTTACTGTAACCAGCTTGGTAACAGGAGAAAAAACTTCATGATAGTCAACACCAGGTATTTGTTACACCCACATTAGAGACCCTAGGAGTTATGTACTTATAGGTGTATATGCATAGATGAATGGTAGGATTGCTTGACGTATATACGGTGTATGGGAATGCATGATGATGGTTTGATGCTTTATGTGTATATGTGTTGCTGTGTATTTGCTTTATGTGGTTGATTGTGTGTCATCGCCTTATTGGGAAGCATGTCTTCTCAGTTGGATGAGGGATGACTTTGTGTATGTGCTTGGTATGCGTTATGTTAGGTATAGCCCTTATATTGGTATAGGGGCAGATGTCGGAGCGGAGCGGAGTGAGCGAGTGGAGTGTAAGCGCAACGAGCGAACGGAGCGGAGCGACAACATTTGCCCATCAGGGGGGGAGTGACGTGAGTTGTGAGTTGGGGGTGCGGGGGCTCCGCCCCCGCGGTACGGTAAAGGGATATTTTGGTAATTATACTATTTACATATGAGTTTGGCATGCCAATAGGCATGTTATGCATTTTAGGGAGTGGTACGAGCGTACGGATTGGGCGTACGGTCGTACGAGAGGGCGTACGGGCGTACCAAAAGGCGGTATGGCCGGACGCCAACTCACAGGAAATCAGATTGCTCGCAGGAAAATTTAGGTTTGTCAGATGAATAGTACCCGTACGGGCGTACCGAAAGGTGGTACGGCCGTACCACAACTCGCAGGTTTTTGGTTTGTCAGACTTTTGGAGTCGGTACGGGCGTACCAATGTCCGTACGGCCGTACGCGACTTTATATTTGACTTTTAAGGCCGAAAACAGACGGTTTTCATTAGTTTTAATCCCTTTTTTCTTAACCTAAACACTCCTAAACCCCACCCTAAATCCTTCTTATTGATTCTAAACATTCCGAACGTCCAAGAACGTGTTATAGAAGTTAGCCACGGATAGAGACAGGATCACAGGCTTGAATTAGAGGTTGCTTGCGTTTGAGGTTAGTGCTAGTGTTATGTGTTAAACCACCTACGGCTTGTTTCTTATTGCCATAAGACGTAAACTATGTCTAGGCATATGATTTTGATATGAATGCTATCTTTTGCTATGATATATGATGAATATTGATTATGATGCTTGGAACGTTATGATTTCCTGGCCGAATGCTGTGTTTAATGCCCCATTTGTTTAGTTTGAGGGGAAAATGAACAAATGATATAATCATTTGCATTATGATGATGGATGAATGGAGAAAGAGTGAAAAGAAAATGAGAAATGAGGGCAGAGCTCAGCTCTGGGCACACTGGATCATTAATGAATGGGATTCCTTTGGGAATCAATATATATATATATATATTCTCCTGAGATGGGAGATGGATAAAGAGTGCAGGGCACTCAACAGATAAATGGCCGCCTACGGGCGATGAGTACCGGTACCTATCAGGATCCAGTGTGTGCGAAAGGAATGTGCACAATTCAGGAAAACAAGAGTGAAAGAGGGAGAATGATAAGAACATTTGCATCTGCATTGCATACAATGTTTATGATGATTGGCTATATGTTTATGATTGTTTATATGTGTTTATAGCACCACTGAGTTTATCTCAGCGTTTGCCATTTGATGAACGTAGGTTCAGAGCCCACAGGGGAGCCATCAGGGAAAGACTAGAGGTTGTCAGCTGAGATAGATCGATCTCAACTTGGTACGGGCCTTCTGCGGTAAACTCCAGCTCCTTTTATGTCTGTGTAGCTAGTGTGTATCTAGTATGGCAGTAGCATTGTGTTTTGTATAGCTTTTGGTGGTGTATTGTATGCACTCACTGTATGTATAACAGGTTTTAGTTTAATGAAATACGGTATTGCCTGTTATTGAATGTTGCATGAGTGTATGAATGGATCCCGGGTTATATATGTGCATCACGTTATTTCCGTAGCACAACCACCATTAGGCTTAGAGTGGGTCCCCATACGACGTATTCATGATGTATCCCTGGCGGTGCAGGCACTGGCCTTCTTTGGAGGCTATTGTCTGTGTCGCGGGAGCATGTCCTCCTGGGTATGGGCCGGGTGTGACAGTATTTGTCAAAAACCCTTCGCTACTAGTCTGGCTTTATACCTGAATACAGTACCATTTGCATTGTATTTAATATGATAAATCCACTTTGATTCAATAGGCTTTTTATTGTCAGGTAAATCCACTATTTCCCAAGTAGCATTTTGATCAAGTGCCTGTAATTCCTCATGCATTACCTGCCTCCATTTCTCATGTTTATTAGCTTCTATGTAATGAAGTGGTTCATGTTCAGTTGTTGCAAGAGCTACAGCATTTTGGTAATCAGGGCTAAAATTAGGAGCTGGGGTGAAAGGTAACTGACCAATGTTGGTAATAAAATCATTTAACTAGGAAGGTTTGTTTCTGTCTCTAGTCCCTCTTCTCAAAACAAGTATGTTATTATTGTCACTGACTGCAGGATTTGAATTCTCTATGTGTGGGGAATCTATTTCTACAATACTTTCAGGATACGGTATGGGTAATGGTATTTGATCTGACTGTGTAGAAGGTTGATATGGAAAAATAGTTTCATAGAACTGTACATCCCTTGATACTATTACACGTTGACCTTCTAGGGAATATAGCTTATGTGCCTTATATCCATCTGTTAACCCAAGAAAAATGCATTTGATAGCTCTAGGAGTGAACTTAGTTTTAATGGAACCTTTATTTCTAGAGAAATAGAGATAGCCAAAGTTTTTAAATGCATCATAATCAGGATCTTTTGAATATAGGCGTTTAAAAGGTGTGGACCAATCTAACACAGAAGTTGGCAGAACATTTATAATCTGAGTAGCATAGAGGATTGATTCACTCCAAAACTTGATAGGCAATTTAGACTGAAAAATGAGAGCTCTAGCTATTTCCAACAAATGTTTATGCTTTTGTTCTACAACTCCATTTTGTTGTGGGGTGTAAGAATAACTGTGCTGATGTAAAATTCCTTTGGACTCTAAAAAAGAAGAAAACTTTATGTTTGCAAATTCGGTACCATTGTCTGATCTAATAGCTTTGACATGTTTGGATAATTGATTTTCAATCATAAGAATGAAATTTATCAACGTCTGACTGACATGAATTTTTTCTTTTAATGTATAGGTCCAGGTGGCTCTAGAATAATCATCAATGATGGTTAAAAAATACTTGGCCCCGGTTATGGAAGTGGTAACATAAGGACCTCAAAGGTCAATGTGTATTAATTCCAAGGGAGTATTACTATGTACTATTGTTTTATGAAATGGTTTACTGCTTTGTTTGGCAAAATGACAAATATCACAAGCTTTGGGAAATTTGTTTGCAAGAAAAAGAGAAAACATTGATATGCATGAGCTTTTCTTTAGAAATATGGCCCAGTCTAGTATGCCATATAGTTATATCCTTACAATCAGTGATTACTTTATTACATGCCTCCTTTGTTGATTCAGGATTTAAAACATATAACCCTCCTTGTAATTTGGCTTTAGCTATGATCTCATGGGTGGTAAGGTCCTGCAAAATACATTGATTAGACTGAAAATGGGCTGCTATATTATTTTGTTGTGTTAATTGACTGACTGATATGAGGTTGTGATGAAAGTTAGGCACGCATAGAGTATTTTTCAAGGATAGATTTGATTGCAGTTTTACTGTTCCTATATGAGATACAGTTTGTGTTTGTCCATCTGGAAAGCAAACTTTGGTTTTGACTTGTTTGGGTTCTGTGAAACTGTTGAGGTCATTTAATATGTGCAAAGTAGCTTCTGTGTCAACTATCCATTTTCCACAATCACTAATAAAAGCATTAAAACAGAGTGTTGGTTGCATACCTGCATGGTCGATAACATCTGTTCCTTCAGGTAGCTCATGATTGCTACATTTATGCATATACTTCTGAATCTCCTGCTGAATAAGATTTATGATATCAAGTTGATTATTATTGTTCTGTTCTAATGGATGATTGATAACAGCATTCACCCTTTCTCTCTTCTTTTTGAGATCAGTAAACCAGTCAGGATAGCCTATGATCTTGTAACATGATTCTTTTGTGTGTCCAGTCATGTTGCAATGCAAGCATTTTAACTTTTCCTTCTCCTTGCGGTCTAGCTGTCTTCTTGGTTGGAACCTTGTTAAAGCTCTATTTGTTTGTTGTGTAACAGCCATCACATGAGCTGTATTATGCCCACTTTGAACCTCACGTTGCTTCTCAACACTGAGTATCATTCCATATGCTTTATTTATGCTTGTACATGGATCCATTAACAATATCTGATTCTTTGCATTATCATAGGCTTCATTTAATCCAAGTAAGAACTACATCAGTTTATCATTCTCCTCATGCTCAGTCAGTTTTGCTTGCTGTTCGTAGTTGCATTTTGGTAAAGGCCTCAGAACATTTAACTCATCCCATAATCGCTTGAGTTTTGTGAAATAAACAGCTACTGTAAGTTCTCCTTGCTGCAGATTGTTAATGCTTTGCTTGATCTGATAAAGCATAGGTCCATTACTTTCACTGAATCTCTCCTTAAGTTCCTCCCACAATGCTTTTGCCGAAGTTACATAAATGAATGATTCTACCAATTCTTTAGATAAAGAATTCAAAATCCATGAAATAACCATTGAATTTGACCTTCTCCTGTTTTCATGCTCTATTGTGTTTTCTTCAGGTGGATCTATCGTACCATCAATAAAACTCAGTTTATTTTTGGCTCGTAGGGCATGGAGGATTGGTCGGCTCCATGGAATGTAGTTTGCTCCAGTGAGTTACACACTGACAAGAATAAGACCTGGCTGATCCGACGTATGCAGTCCAGTTGTGGATCCATCTCCACCAAGAGGATTTTGATGACCAACAGCTCGAGCCATCTTAGGGTATTAATAGAGAGCTGTAAAGCTCTGATACCATGTAAAATAGAAGTTTCAAAACATTTTCTGTATTCTCCTTTTTTTCATACGTACAACGTATAGTATGCCCTACATTTATACACAGCTGATACATGAATTTGTTGCAACAGAATACACGTGTAAAACTAACAAAGATATTCTAGACCCATCTATAAAACGTTGTCGTTTTCCCTAACTCAGAAAATAATCTAAAACGGTAACGTATTGGATCAAGGCTTTTCATTTCCCTACAATATCACTTCCCTACAACAGCTGGCACTTCACTTCCCTATGTTACCTCTTTCCCATACGCTTCTACCTTCAGAGCATTGGAATCTCTGCTCTCTCTACCTGCTATGCTCTCATCCTTTCCCTTCTCTTCTTGTCTGTTCACGTCCTTTACTCTCTCCGATCCACTCACATCCTTCCTCCGATCATCATATCTATCCGTTGTTGTCTTGATGTTACTAGCATTTTGATTCCCTTTGCCTTGTTTCCCTTCACTATAAATATGGGAATGTCGTGCACTCATAGAGATCCATGGCTTCTTTTGCAAATGCAACTGAATTCATAAATTCCTATAATTGATGATCATCTTTTTTGATGTATTGGTCTATTAGGGAAAAAAAGACAAAGAAAAGCAAACTTAATAATTAATTCCCAACTATTAGAACTTCTTGTGCAAATAGTTGAAAGGTTGTCTGGCTTTCCAATGTCATACATAATTGCTATGAAAAAAGAATAAACATCATTAGATGAAAGAAATGGTTATGTATAACTTATTTTTCATCCAACAGATGAGTTTGCCTGCAAGATTCATTTTATTCACATATATAATAACATGATCTATTGTATTATGTCTCTTCTTGATTATAAAGCTGTGAAATTCAATTTACAATTCAAAATTAATCCGTAGTTAGGGTTTCAACATTTTATGCTACTCTAAGTGTATTTTGTATATGTATATGTAGTAGCTTTCCATTTCTTCCATCATTTTAATTGTTAAACAACATGTTTGATCTTGTCTATTTATTTAACAGGTTACTATTAATTTTCACTTTAGAAAGCAGCTTATAGTAATACTAACAGCAGCTTAACTAAACACACCTAAAACACGGTTCTTTATTCAGCTATATATTACTTATTCCCTTTCATGAATACCTTTATTACTATAGTTTATATAACTATCATTATTGAAATAATTGATTTTATTAAATAATTGATTTTATTAAATTACAAATATATGTCATAATATTTATGATGCATGACTAAATATCAATTAAATTATAAAATAATATTTTAATTGTGATTCCTACTAATAGTTAAAACTACACATAACCTTATATAAATAAGTAATATTGACTCGGTCTTGGTGAAATGAAATGCAAGCCATTTATTCAATCTTCATTATTCATTGTTTGTCCATAATCATCACTATCAAAGTACCATTTAAGATTAAAATTAAAACATGTATTGTTTATTCTAAAAAAATAATTAAATTGAAGTAAACCAATTTAATATATATTTATATACTTTTTTAATACTGTTAAGATTAAAATGAAATTAAGGAATATCAAAAATATATAATACTAAACAATTTATATTAAAAAGAATGGTCCATTCTTCCACTCAAAGTTTGTGAGAAATGAGAGAAAAATATGTATATATTGTATTGATTGAATTACAATAGGCATGTAGCCTGTATATATACAGTTTGGCATAACAAGAAAATAACAAGAATCTGTTTGTACAGCTAACTAATTGTGACGTATGCTAACAAACCAAAGACTAATCTAGAAGGCTCACAAACGACACCGTTTAGAAAATACATGAAACGGCATCACTTTACACAAATAGATTTTTCCCTTTTTGTTGCCCTATTTTCCATCAGACATACATGCGCTTCCGTCTGTATCTCTTGCAAAAGCCACAAACTCCCCCCTCAAGCGTAAGTCTATCAAATGGAACATAGACCGAGCTTGAGTAAGTGATGAGTAAAGAGTTGAACTCCAAGGGGTTTGGTAAATAGATTAGCGATCTGGTGTCGAGTAGGAACATAGACTATTTGTAAGAAACCATCAGTAATGAGATCACGAATCAAATGACAGTCAATTTCTATATGCTTAGTACGCTCATGGAAGACAGGATTTGCAGCAACGTGTTTGGCAGCTTGATTATCACAATAAAGTGAGATTGGAAGTGTGACCGGAATCTGAAGATCTTGAACCAAGTAAGTTATCCACTTTAACTCGCATGCAGTACTGCTCATGCATCGATACTCTGCTTCAGCGGAGGATCTGCTAACAGTGTGTTGTTTCTTCACTTTCTAGGAAATAAGTGAACGGCCTAAGAAAATACAGAATCTTGATGTAGATCACCTACTATCTGGACAGGATGCCCAGTTAGAATCACAAAATGCTCTTAAGCAGAAATCTGTTCCCTTCAGATAGTATAACCTTTTGTTAACAGTGCCTTGCAGGTACCAGAGGACATTAATCGCAGCATCC
Source organism: Dalechampia spathulata (assembly GCA_948192965.1). Classification (NCBI taxonomy): domain Eukaryota; kingdom Viridiplantae; phylum Streptophyta; class Magnoliopsida; order Malpighiales; family Euphorbiaceae; genus Dalechampia; species Dalechampia spathulata. The sequence goes on along the minus strand of CANYBF011393896.1, from coordinate 2,556 downwards.
CAGTGTGGTTGACGAGGCTCCTGCATGTACTGACTAAGTTTTTGAGTTACCAGTGCAATGTCCGGTCGTGTAATGTTCATATATAGAAGTCGTCCCACCAATCTCCTATATAATTCAGGATCTGGTAATAACTCCCTTGTTTCCTTGTCTAATTTCGTTCCTATTGCTATAAGAGACTGACTCGGTCTATAATTTTCTTGTCTAGTGTCCCTCAGGATATCAGTGATAAACTTCTGTTGACTAAGATACATACCATCTGTTGACCGTGCTACCTTCAGTCCCAGAAAATATTTGACGTACCCAAGATCTTTTATAGTAAAAGCTTTGTGTAAGTAGCTTTTAATTTCCTGGATGTCTTGTGTATTCGCTCCCATTATTAGAACATCATCTACATACACTAATAAGGATAAGAAATGGTCCCCTTTGCCTTTAGTAAATAGGCAATAGTTAGCAGTAGATTGCACAAAACCATAGGTTTTAAGAGTGTCTGTCAGCTCTTTATTCCATTGTCTTCCTGCCTGTTTCAACCCATATAGGCTCTTCCATAATTTGCAAACTTGACTAGGTTAAGCTTTAGTATAGCCCTCAGGTGGTACCAGATATACATCCTCCTCTAGGTATCCATGTAGGTAGGCATTGTTAATATTCAGTTGATGAACTTGCCAATCAAAGTGTACGGCTACTGCCAGAAATAACCGAACTGTTACTATCTTTGCCACTGGTGCAAAATTATCCTGATAATCGATCCCAGGTTGTTGACTGTAGCCTTTTGCCACTAAGCGTGCCTTGTATCTGTCAATTTTCCCATCTGGCTTGAACTTGACTTTATACACCCATTTTGACTGTATGGGTTTCTTGCCAAGTCGTAGCTCTGTCAATTGCCAAGTGTTGTTTTTTTTCTAATGCATCTAACTCAGCCTCCATTGCAGTTACCCATTCCTATTGTTCCTTTGCTTTCTTATATGACTGAGGTTCAGGAATAACAGACACATTTACCATAAAACATGTATATGCAGGGGTGAATTTTGGTTATGGAAATAATAATTCTGTACCTGTGATAATTTCTGTATGACTTGAGGATTCTGACAAGGAAGTACTATCCATAATCTCAGCAACATAATCGTTTAACCATGTTGGTTGTCTGCTTGTTCTATTGCTTTGTCTGATATCTTGGGTCTGGTCTGTTTGTGAGGTATTGACATTTTGGTAGTTAACGGGTTGTTTGGTAGTGCGGGCTCTGGTAAGATAATTTGTTCTGTATTACAACTGTCTGAGTCATTGAAGGCAACAGGTATGAAACTGGTACTTTTTTGTGATATATGCCCTGTTCTATATGGGAAAATAGTTTCATGAAATGTGACATCTCTTGATATAATGACTTTCTTGTTTATGATGTCATACAACTTATATGCTTTGTAGCCTGATGCATATCCTAGGAAAATGCATTTGAATGCTCTAGGGTAAAATTTGTGTTTATGTGGTGTGGTGTTTGTAGCAAAATAGAGATATCCAAATACTTTAAGAAAGCTATAATCTGGTGGTTTTCCAAACAGTTTTTCATATGGGGTTTTCCAGGCTAAAATTTTAGATGGCATCCTATTTATTAAATAAGTGGCAGTCAAAATACTTTCACCTTAAAATTGCTGTGGTATTTGTGATGTGTACATTAAAGCGCTAGCAACTTGTAATAAGTGCCTATGCTTTCGCTCTACCACCCCATTCTGCTATGGCGTGTAAATGCATGTTTTGTGATGTACAATTCCATGATTTTTCAATATGCTTGAAAAATGTTGATTGATAAATTCTGTGCCATTATCAGTAAGTATGCTTTTGATTTTTATGGTAAACTGGGTGTAAACCATGCGTACAAAATCATGAAATATGCGGGATACAATGATTTTATCATGTAACAAATATGTCCATGTTGCACGGGTAAAATCATCCACAATGGTTAAAACGTATTTGGCATGAAAAATAGAATGCTGTAAGTTTGGGCCCCAAAGATCTATGTGCAGTCTTTCAAATGGTGCAACAGTTTTAATGTGTAACCTTTGAAAATTTTTTCGTGATTGTTTAGCTACAGGGCATATTTCATAGATAGTATCCATATGTTTTGGTAATGAAGTAGTAATATTTACAGGCAAGTATTGTAATTTATGGTTTGACATATGTCCAAGGCAAAAATGTCACAATTGATCTGACGCAAAAGTAGAAGAAACAGTAATTTCATTGAGACTTGCATTTGAAAGAACATTTTGACTTTGATGATTTTCACAATTATGTGCTCTTATTATGTATAGGCCTCCTTGTAAGTCTCCTCTAGCCAATACTTTCTTAGTCACAGGGTCTTGTAAAGTACAGTGGTCAGAATAGAATATAGTTATAAGCAGTGGCGGAACCAGAAATTCAACGAAGGGGGGCTAAAAATTGAACTAAATATATACGAAAATAAATTAAAATTTCATTAATAATTAAAAAATAAACAAGTTTACAATCATATTGAAAGAAATAAACATATTATTACTAATATGAACGAGGAGGAAGTTGAATTCTTCG
>CANYBF011393605.1:0-19105 GCA_948192965.1 Dalechampia spathulata | reverse complement strand
ATTTAACATCATATTACATGGTAATTTGCATATATTAGCACCATATTCTACATAGCATGCACCATTCACATATTTAGATCATATTCATCCTTTTTCATACATAATTTGTATAGTTTCTATAGAATAGTTTACTTTACTTTAAAGTTAGCTTAATGTAATTAGAATTAGTTGTATAGAGTAAATTTTCTAGGTGCTATTCTATACCTATTTATTAGTTTTTAGTACTAGAAGCTTATTTTCTCCTTTTAATCTTGTTTTGATATAGTTTTTTAGGATATTTCTAAGTCATACGAGTCCTACATGACTCGTGTATGACCTACACGACTCGTGTAGGTCTCGTTCTTCTCCTTAGCCCCTTTCTTCTTAGTTCCCACGAGTCATACACGACTCGTGGACACCACACATGAGTCGTGTATGACTCACCAGCCTTCGTTCTCCCATATTTTGCTACCCCCGAGTTGTACACGAGTCGTGGACATCCTACACGACTCGTGGAAGACTCGGACCTCCACTTTGCTCCCTCATTTCCATTCCCACGAGCCTTACAAGACCCGTGTGCAATTTACACGACTTGTGTAAGGTATTTTAGGTTGTTTTTCCACCTCTCTCATTGACCATTAGATTAGAAAATGAAGGGTTAGGATTAGAGGGGCAGTTCTAAAGGGAATTAAACGTGGGTTGAAAGTAGGAAGCTGGGCAGTCAGTTAGATAGAAAAGAAAATTAGGTTTTGGAAGGGAGAAGAGAGAAAACTAAGAGAAGATACGATTTAGCTTTCTAACTGGTTTTGATTGATCTTGATTTGCAGCAGTTGAGCTATCAAGGAATTGAAGAAGCTTGCTAAGCATCCAGATTGGGCTAGTTGGAAGGTCTGAAGCTGGGAGCAGCTGAAGAAACTATTTCTAGTTCCTATATTAATTCTATCTTCTTTCTTTACTGCTATTACTTTCTGAATTGAACAATGGTTATGGTGTTTTTATTATCGTCTGTTCTTTTACTTCAGTACTTTTACTTTATGACCTAATCGAGAATTAGGGTTGGATGATATGATACTTTTTCTCTATTTTATTTAATGAATCAGTTTATCTTCATGTTTCCATATGGTTACTATATCCTTAATATATATTCTATTATTGAGATGATGGCCAACCTTTTTAATGGAATGTTACTTAGTTGTTTTATTTACTTTGAAAGAAGAATTAAAATGACTGATCATATATAGGAACACCTAATCATTAATTACCTAGATGTGGGAGTTATTGTATTGGGAAGCTAAATACAGTTTTGAATTCATCATTGACATAGAATCTATGGTCACGAAAGTAGTCTGCAGGTCTATTATCAATAGGTAGTAAGTTTTTGGGAAGAAAGTTATTGCACTTAAGCATTGCTTTAAGATTTAAACTGATATAATTAATGAAGTATCTTGATTAGTTTCATACATTCAACCCGGAGAATGATTGTATCATATGTAAAATAATCCTTTGCCAATAATAATATGTTAGTTTAATATATTTGAAACGATTTATGTTTGTTATTACCTAAATAATTAATGAAATCGATGTCTAGTACTTGATTACCATCAATCCTAGTGAACGACACCTTTATACTGCAGTTGCGACCCGTATTCTTGTGGAGGAGTAATTACTTTATTAAGGATTATAAATTTAAAGCTTGTTGAATTATGTGCATGTGAAATTTAACCTATTTATACGCCAACAACTACTTTCGTGACCATTTAATCTATTTCAATGAAAGATTCAAAACTACATTTGAGCTTCCCAATATCTTAACTCCTATGTCTAGGTAGTTAAAATTAGGTGTTTCCATATTCGATCAGTTAATTTAATTCTTCTTCCAAAGCAATTAAAAGAACTCTGTAATATTTGATTATAGAAATTGGCCTCATTTCATTAACAAAATACATTATGAAAATGAACACCATATGGAAACATAAAGATCAACTGATTCATAAATGAAAATAGAGCAATAGTCTCATAACATTCAACCCTAATTCTAAATCAAGTCATAAAAGAAAGGAACTGAAATAACAAAATGGTTAACAATATAAGTATCACAACCATAGTTCAATTCAGAGAATAAGGAAAGGAAGAAAAGAGATAACACTAATGAAATGAACTCGAGATTCAAATTCTTCAGCTGCTCCCAGCTTCAGACCTTTCAACTCGCCCAATCCGGACTCTAGCAAGCTTCTTCAATGTCTTGATAGATCACCTGCTGTAGAGAAAAATGGATCAAACTTTGTTAGGGAATTTTTTAATCTCTTATCCCTAGTTTTCTCTCTAATCCCCTCAACCCCTAATTCTCTCCCTCCTACTGACTGAATACCCTAGGTTTAGCCCTCAACTCCCGTATATTCCTTTATCAACTGCCCCCTTAATCCTCACCCTCCATTCTATGATCTAATGGTCATGAAAAGAAGTGGAAAACCGAGTTATAATGTCGTACACGAGTCGTGTGAGGTGCACACGACTCGTGTAGGGCTCAAAGGGGTTGAAATGTAGAAGAGTGGAAGAAGGCCGAGCTATCCACGAGTCGTATGAGGTGTCCACGACTTGTGTAAGGCTTGAGGGGGGTCTTACACCAAGGAAAATCAGATGGTCGAGTCGTACACAACTCGTGTATGCCATCCACGAGTCATGTATGACTCGTGCAAAGCAATGAACACAAAGAAAGTTGTTATTCAGGAAGGAGCGAGACCTACACAAGTCGTGTAGGACTCGTGTGGAGTGAGAAATTCACTTAGACTAAGGGTTTTTAAGGGGCGAGACTTACACGAGTCATGTAGGTCATACACGAGTTGTGTAAGACTCGTATGGTTAAAATAAAACCTAAAATCTAAGCTAACATGGGAAAATAGGCTTCGAATAACTAGAACTATCAAATAACTACAAAATGGTACTTAAAAAACTTAACATATGCAACCAATTCCTTTTACATTAAGTTAATTCTTAGGCAATGCAAACTATTCTATAGAAACTATACAAATTAAGAATGAAATGAGTGAATAAAATCTAAACATGTGAATGATGAATGATATGTAAGGTATGATGGTAATGTATGTAAATTTTCATGTAATATATTGTTAAACCTACTAAGAATGCATGAAAGCATGATTAAAATGATTACTTAAGAATGAAGAAAGATATTGATAATGCAAATTATCAAATATATCAATCTATTTCAATTTTATTCAATTATGAGAAATCATATATTTTAATCAATTAATAATTCAAAATATAATATGTTATTAATTGAAGCTTAATTCAAGTATATTTTATTAGAATATGAGAAAAATATTCTTTGTTTTTATTTGATAATATAGTTTTAATATTGAATTTCACTGAGACAACAAAGGACAAAATATCCATGGAATACCATATTGTTAATTTTTTGAACTTAATAAATTATATTCTTTTACTCTTTAAACTCTAAAATCTCAAGTTTAATCAAAACAAAGCCTCAAATAAATAAGATAATCTCTCTTTTTTTTTTCTCTTTTTAACTTCTAGTGAAATGTAGTTAAGCTTTAATTGATAAAAAAAAAGTCTGATTTGAATTGCATGTAATTTCTTATAATTGAAAGAATTGATATGTTTTGAAAGTTGAAGATAAAATTGAAAGCTGAATTAAATATGAAGATAAAATTAAAAATTAATTAAAATTGAAGATAAAATAGATAATTTATTGTAAAATAAATTATTTAAATTATTAACAAAAGTATCATGTGAGAAACATAAGTATTTTCAATTTTAAATAGATTTAAAAGAAATGAACGATTTTGAATTACATTGATAGATTTTAAAATTAAAATTAAATTAAATTAGAAGATAAAAAATAATTTTCTAACAAAATTTTTTAAAATTTTTTTAAGTTCAATTCATATGACCGAATTGAGCAAATGTTTTGGATTATATTTATATGAAGGTTGAGTTCCAACAGATTTATCTTTCTACGGTTATATTTGATTCTTGAAATGTAATTATAAATAATTTTTATATCACAAAATTAAATTAATTATATCATCGTTTAGAATCAAAATTTCTTCTTTGACGAAGGTTTAAAGTTGGATATTTAGATGATATTTGATAAAATTGAAAATGATTTAGTATTTAAGTATAGATAATATTCGGTAAAATTAAAAATTAATTGTTAAAAAGTTAAATACTGAAATTTAAATATTATATAAGATAAAAATTTAACTTTTCATTATTACATTTATTTAATAATTTAAAAATATTTTTTACAAAAAATTTTGAAATATAAACAATTTTAACGTGTGAAACTTAAAAAAATAAGTCATAATTATTACTTTATAAGTTTTCTTGACTTATTTTTAAAAAATAAAGTTAGTTTAAATTGATATTATTAAACTTCACTTAAAATGATTAAATGTTTAAAATATTAATTTAAGTATTTAATCATTTTAAGTATTTTTATATTTTTTAAAAAAATACTTATATCATTAAATTACAAAATGATGGATTGAAATAAGAATATTTTATTCTAATAAAAATAATGATAATATCAGATTTTTCATAGTTTCAGTCTGAAATAGAAAAAAAAAAAGATAACTAATTATTTCATTAAGTATATAATTATATAAATAATATAAAATTCATACGTAGGAGCCAATTTAAATAAATACATAATTTAATTAATTTATTCGGACGGATGATTTAGAATAATATATTGTAGTCCACTAGACAACATACTGGCATCGATTATATTAAATTTGTAAAGCTGCTGCTGTTTAAAGTCGGGACAATGCTGCTGTTTAAAGTTGGAACAGTGTGTGGATTCCTTTACAATATTTAAAGTAAAAAAAGAACCAAAGAATGTGATCCTAATTTTGAATTGGAGACTATTCTCACATTTCGGTTAAAAATCAATATAAATTATAATTATTATATATTAATATTTTATATAATTATAGTTAATTTATTTTTTAAATTAATTATGTGACTATAATTTTGTTATTTGATAAAACGAGAGTCAAATAATTCTTGTAGATGATATTAAGTTGTTTAGTCTAATATAGACCAAGTAAATTGCATGAAGAATGAGCTGTTTGATTAAATGAGAGTCAAGTGAATTATATGGTCAAAAATCTCTATCTTTTATTTATAAATAGAAGTGAGTTTGAAAGCCATTTCATCATCTAAAAAGAGAACTAGGGAGAGAAAAAGAAAGAGAGAAAAGGTAGAGAAATTAAAAATGTGAGCTAGAAAAATATTTTAGCAAATATTGTGAGAGTTGTAATTTTTTCTTATATTATCAATAAAAAGTGTATTAAAAAGTATTTTCTATTTATCTAAATTTATCTAAAAAATTCAATATTTGTTATTAGAGCAAAAAAGATAAGGGGTCCGTATACAGGAGGAAGGTGCATGATTTGGAATTATGAAGTTGTTATTAGGAACAAAACTTACTTGGTTATTAATAATATTACCAAGTCACGATGACAGATCTCACTAGTTCATCCAGCTCAATTAAAAAGCTCAATCACAGTAATCATTGCAATTGGAGTATTCATATCTAATATTATTTACTAGGGTAGGATTTATGAAGTGTTGTTGGAGGTAATGAAACTACATTATCAATTGACTTAAAAAAACTCAAAAAATACATAATCAAGAGGGTAAGGCCATGCACATACTTTCAGTAATAGTCAAAGATGACCTTCTTCTACAGCATATAAAAGAACTTAAAATACCAAAGAAGGCATGACATTAGCTTCTTTACTTGCAAAGATAAATGAAACAAAGTTGCAATTACTTGATAATGGGTTGAGAATTCTCTCACGGTGTGATATGATAGCCAGTTAATACTTTACTAGAGTAAAAACAACATGTTCAAAGATTTCCAAGATGGACTTAGAGAATGTAATCTGTGTAACACATATGAGGAGAATTATTATCACAACTCAAAATCGGGGACATGACTGATGTGGGATGAGCTATAATAATCTCACAAGCCTTTTATAATATGCAAAATTCTTATACACAATATAATCTTCAGTATTGTAATACTTGTCACACTTATTCAAAACTCCTTCAGAAAGAATACAATGAGATAATGAAAAAGACTAATAAATATGCTAGTAGCCTCCAACAACATAAAGATTAATTAAATTACAACATAATCTAACATATAAAACTTAACATATAAAAATCCTATGAATAAGTCTAAAACCTTGAAGCTTAATAAAAAGAAATAATATAAAACTCTGGCTCAAAATTAGCTTATAACCTGCAAAACTTGAAATTATAGGGGAGTGAGCTTTCACATGCTCAATGAGAAATTAAACGAGGTAGAGAACTAACCTACCATTAATTCAATTTAATTAATACTGATTATACAATAAATATAAAGAAGTATATATAACATATAAAATACATTCAAACAACCAAATAAATAATTGGACAAGTAAATAAATAAATTCATATATAAAAAAATCATAAATTATTAGAAATACAAGAATCAAATACGCACAAAACATATAAATGTAAAGCAAAAGAGAGACGACACAAAGATTTACAAGGTTTGACCAAAGAGTGCCTACGTCCTCGGTTGTGGAGAGCAGCAATATTTTTCACTATGATAGAATATCATTTTTTTGTACAAGGCATTTGAATACCCTACATGTAAACCAAACCAAAAATAAAATTGTAAGAAAAGTTTGAGGATTGGAAGAGAAACAAAGATAATTGGAAGATGCATATCAAGAAAAAATTCAACCACCTTTATATAGAATAATAAGACAACAAAAGCTAAATCCAAGGTATGCCAATGCTGCTTTAGTTGAATATTTTAGAGGTATGCAAGAACCAACTACATTTAAGGAAGCATTTAAAAAGAAAGAATGGAGGTTAGCCATGCATGAGGAGATTTAGGTACTAAATCAAAATGAGACTTGGGAATTAGTGATAAAACCTAAGGATGTGAAACATATCTCTTGCAAATGGGTATACAAAGTGAAGACCAAACCAGATGGTTTGGTCGAGAGATATAAGGCTAGATTGGTGGCTCGAGGATTCTTATAGTAGTATGAATTAGACTATGATGAAATGTTTAATCTAGTAGCAAAGATTACAACAATATGAGTCCTATTGGCTTTTACAGCAATCAACTTATGGAGTTTATCTTAGATGGACGTTAAGAATGCCTTTCTGAATGGAGAACTTGATCAAGAAGGTTATATGGAGCAATCACTTGGTTTCAAGGATAAATCTCATTGAGAACTTGTCTGTAAGTTAAAAAAGGTTTTATATGGGTTAAAGAAAGCACCTAGAGCCTGGTATGAAAAGACTATTAAATTTCTTATCTTTAATGGATACTCAATGTTAATAAGAGATTCAAATTTGTTTATCAAAATTTGAGAAGGAAGAAAGAAAGTAGTGATTTTGGTTTATATGAATGACCTAATCATTACTGGAGATGATAAAGAAAAAATCAATCAAATCAAAGAAGACCTCTTAATTTAATTTCAGATGAAAGAACTTAAAGAATTGAATCATTTCTTAGGGATAGATGTAGAATGCATAAAAGAAGGGATATTTCTATGTCAATAAATGCATGCCAAAAACCTGTTACAAAAGTATGATATGCTTGACTGCAAACCTATCTCTTTACTAGCTGAAATGAATTCAAAGATAAGTACAATGAAAGGAAAGGATTTAGAAGATGTATCACTAAATTGTTTGTAACTTGATCTCTTAACTTTGACAAGACTATACATTGCTTATGTAGTCAAACTAGTAAGCGGATTTATGCAAGTCTTAAAGTGCACTCACCTAGAAGCTTTTTGATGGATACTTAAGTAAGTCAAAGGAATAATTGATTTTGGTTTACTCTATAAACATAATGTAGAAAGCAATTGAAAAAGTTATTATGATGATGATTATGTTAGTAATGTTGATACTTAAAGATCCATAACTGGATATGCCTTTAACCTCGAATCTAGAGATATAACATGATGTAGTAAAAGGTAATAAATAATATCACTTTCAAGAACTAAAGCTGAATATCATGTTGCAATAATGGCAATACAGGAAAGCACATGGTTAATCTAATTGTTGAACGATTTGCAACAACTAATGGACTATGTAGTTCCCTTATGTTGCGATAATCGATCAGTAATCAGTTTGGTAGAAAATCTTATATTTCATGCAAGAATAAAGCATGTAGAAGTTCAATATCACTTCATTCGACAAAAAGTGTTGAAAGGAGAAGTCCAAATGGTAAAGGTGAGGTTAAAAGATCAAACATCATACATCTTCACTATAGGTCTCAACAGAGAAAAGTTTGAAAGGTTTTAAAAGCAACTCAGAATCATCTCTAAGGAAGAAGCTAGAAGAATATGATTTATGTTGAGAGGGAGTGTTAAAAATAAACATAAATTATAATTATATATTAATATTTTGTATAATTATAGTTAAATCATTTTTTAAAGATTAATTATGTAGCTATAATTTTATTACTTGGCAAATCAAGAGCCAAGTACTTCATGTGGATGATATTAAGCCACTTGGCTTAATATAGACCAAGTAAATCATATAACAAATAAGTTGTCCGCTTGGTTAAATGTGAATCAAGTAAAATGAGTGGACAAGAATAAGCCACTCAATTTAATATAAATCAAGTAAAATGAATGATTATAGTGATAACTACTTAGCTCAGCGTGAGCCAAGCATTTTACTTGGTTAAGAATGGACTGCTTGGCTAAACGAGAGCCAGTGAAACATGTAGTTCAAAATCACTCTCTTAGAAATAGAAATGAGTTTAAAAGTCATTTTATCAAGAGAGTGAGAGAAAGAAAAAGAGAAAATAGAGAAATTAAAAATGAGTTAAAAAGATATTTTAATAAATATTGTAAGAGTTGTAATTTTTTCTTATATTATCAATAAAAAATATGTTAAAAAGTATTATTTATTTATTTAAATATAACCAGAAAATCCAACAACTTCTTCATACAAGTTAATATCATAGTTGTAAAAATTCTTTTATTGACATGTAAAAAGAAAAAGAGAAATTGTGCACTATTATTTTATATGTTGAAAATAATATATTAAAATATATATCATATAAATTATTATATTGATATAAATTTATAATATATAATTTAACATTTAATATTATCTTAATATAAATTCATATGTATAACATTTACCAACGTACGAGTTCATGGCATAATGTACATGTAAAATCTTTCACAATGTTTATTTGTATGTACATGACATCAATTTCATGGTGCGTAATTTTGTTTATATATGATAATTCATAGATGATAATATAAATTTTCAATTATATTGATTTATGAATATAATGAATTTAGAATTGATTTAAATATGTATTTAATATATATAAATTAATATGACTCATTTGATATAACAAATTTATATATTATACATACTAATATGATATATTTGATATGAAATGACTAATAAATATAAAATAATATGATTAATTTATAAAAATAAAATAATATTATTTTAATAAAAATTAACAAGTTAAACTGAACATGATTTTACTTATAAATGATATTTAAATCAAGTTAATAAGTTAATTCATAATATGATATGATTTTTATCATATCAATAACAAATAGATATAAAATCATTTTTTGTATTATATTTATGAGATTTAGGAAGTCATATTAAATATTATCATGACTAATTTATATATTAATATATCAAATCATATTATATTATTTTTGATTTTTCATATTTAATCAAATGATTTTTCATGAGCACAATATAAAAGGTTTAGAAATTTTATAATGCAAAATTTTATGGAGAAAAGGAAACAAATTAAAGGATCATGAGCATAAATTAATCCTAATATGTATAATAAAATCTGTATTATTTAAATTAAATAAGCTAATTTTTAAAAAAATATATGGAAGCCAATAAATATGCAATTTTGAAGCAAAGATTAAATAAATGGGCACTATGCATCATTGACGCTCCTTTGAGCTTCTTCGTTGACTATTTTAAATTGAAATGAGATTATTTTTATTCCAACTAATTATATTCTTCATTAATTATTTTTTTAAGAGGTAAGTTGTTCTTGAAGGTTGCCTGCAAACTAGCACGATTCATAGCTCCTCATGCTTTTTGTATATGTCTGGAATGAGATTCTATTTCATAAAATTATTTTATTTAATACTTAAATAATTGATGTAATAAATCTTGGTTGTTCTTTTTGTAATAATTAATTATTATTATATGTTAAAAATATAAAATTTTACCATTGAATTTAATGCATTTTTAATAAGGTACGATAGCTTCAAAGAGAAAAGTTTATTATCAAACTTATTTATTGGATAAATATTTGAAAATAAGTTGTTAATATAAATGTACACATTTGCAGTTCAAACTCAAAAACACACATATAAATATATTAAATATATAAAATTATTGGCCATTAGTGAAATAAATAAAAAAATTCATAAAATCTCAACTCTAAAAACTAAATTTTCACGAAATATTATCTGGGCCTTTGGAAGTTAATATAAATATTATATCACTAAATAATAATAATATTTTGATTTATTAGGAAAATTCTATATTACATTAATATGTGAATTTGAATTTTAGGTTTTTTAATAAAAAATTGTTTAAAAAGTACCATGCCAAAAATACTATTTAAAAAATAATTTATGAAAAGTAATTTTAAAAAGTGAAAAATAATAAATAATTCATAAAAACAACAATTCAAAAATATTTGTAGATGCTTTCTGTCTACAAATTTAAATTAGAAAATTAAAAAGTTATATAAATGATAATATGAATGGTGATTTATATATTTTTGGATGCTTTACTTTTTACATCAATTTTCAGGCATTGTTGGGTTTGGTACTTGGTAATATTATTTACACATATTATTTGAATATTACAATCAAAAGTTAAAATTAGCAGATGTATTTTCATGTTAATTAATTCTAATTGAAATCAAAAATTACTGTAATAACATATAATTTATAAATATTTAACCAATTTAATCTAAATTAATTTTTTATAAATTCATGATTTCTTTAGATATTACATATATAATCAATCATAAATATTATTAAACATCTTAATGTTTTGAGTTAAATGATTATTTAATATGTTGTCATAATCGCTATGATCAAATGTCAAACAATAATTAATTATGAAAATATGCTTAATTAATTTGTTAATTACAATACAATATATAGTTCTAAACAGCTGTATGTTTAATAAGAGTACGTTTTAAAAATAAAAGAAAAAAGGATGATATTTATTTATTTTCTAATAATTTGTTTTGATAAAGGGACTAACAAAAACATAATTAAAAATCAAAATAACACTGATGCTTGTTACAATGCTTATGACATTATTATACATAAAGATAATCATTATAAATTAAACAATAATTATAAAAATAATGATTTTATAATAAATTAAAAATAAATTTGTCATAAATCTAAAAATTAAAATAATTAAAAATCAAATAATAAACACTTAAAATAATTAAGAGTCAAACATAAAATATCCAATATTGATACGGAATCAAATTGTCTTGAATAATTGATATATGAGATAACCATTAAACTAGGGTTTTATATTTAGAAATTGAAGCAATTTTGAAAGATTAATGTATCGTAAATGATAATTATTGTAAAAACATAATTATACATAATAATCTTAAAATAATTACATGATTAAATACAATGAATAAGAATAATTAAGAAAAAAATAACAATATTTATTTATGTTCTTAATTGACATAAAATAAAATAAAATGAAATGGCCTTTTGTACCAAAGACATTAATAAAAACATATTTAAGAGTCAAAATAGAAGTAATTAAAAAAAAAGGCATTGACTAAGGTTTGTAATTACATCTTCTTGCCTATAGAACAAGGCTCATGCATTATTTTATTATGAAGCAAAATTTAACATAATTATACATAAAGGTGACATAATCATAATTAATTAATTAATTAATTAATTAATTAACCAATTTGGGGAATTTCCTTGACGATTCCATGCTTGTCAACCCAAACTCGCACCCTGTCACAGCGATAATCCATCGTCACCACCATTCCTTCCGTTACTGTGGTCGCACATACTTTTGGATTCTCCCGCATGATGATTTCTACGGCAACTTCTCCTTTGCTTCCGACGAGCTCCGGCCATGATCTTTTTCCAGCACCTGTAAAATTAATCATATTGGAGCCATTTTATAACCACATAAACATTTTGTTTTATATTACCTTCTTCCTTCTAAATCCATAAACACCCTTCCTTTTTCATTATCTTAAACTAATTACAATCTATTTCTTATTTTAAGAAAAAAGTTAACAATCTCTTAAATCCTCATTATACCCTCATTTAATCATATTAAAAATTAAAAAAATTATTAATAATAAAATAAAAATTTTATTATATTTTAAAATTAGAGTAAAAATAACATATCTGAAAAACAATTATTTTATATCTTTCATTATCAAAATGATTACTTAACTATATTATTAAAATAATAAACATGTTATAATTTAATACAATTAAATTGGTGGACTTTAGTAATATTTTTGTAATAAAATTAAATAAATCACATTCTCACATCTAACATAAAATTAGGAATTCAAATTTCATATCTAACATGAAAATTCAATATTCCATACATTGTTTCAGTTTTTTAACAACCAAATAATAGAATTTTATAAATTTATGAAATGTTTGAATTCCTTCATTCAAATTCCATCAAACCACATAAACTGTAAGAAATAACGACATAATTAAAACATCAAATAATTTATAGAATTATCATGATAATATGCAAAATTGAACTAGTTGTGGAACAAATAAATAGGCTTACCACTGCATATGCCTGCCATTGATGTGGGTTTCTGGTGATATCTGTGTTGAAGCTTTTCTTGCTTACCAGCAAAGAGAAAACGATTGAATATTTATAGTCGAAATTATGGGATTTAATTCATTTTCTTCTTACGTAATTGGAAAATGTGAATTAATATATGGTCAGGTGTTGTTGAATTTCAACATTGTTTTAAAATATATATTGACAAAAATAATGTCAACTATATGACGTGGAAATTTTGGCAGTGTCAAATGCAGATCCGTTTGATGAATATTTTCTAATAAATATCTTTAAATTTTTTTTAATATAGTATTTAATAGTAAAAATATACTAATTTATTTATTTCAAAGGAATATTCATTATGTACACTACCGATAAATTCTGAAAATTTTATTTATAATTAAATTATGAAAATCTTCATGAATCCCATTGATAAATTTATAAAATAAAAATATAATTTTTAATATTTAAATTAGTATGATTAAATCATCATAAATAAGGACATGAGGAAATGTGTGAAAATCTCATTTACATCAAATAGACCATGAAGACATGTGTTATTGAGCCAAGGAAATGAGGAATACCTGTCATTTACACTCTAATGCTTGTGAACTTGAACCAGATGCTACACATATGGCAATGCATAGATGACACGGCTATGCCAAATTTGAATATAAATCAGCTTCCTTTTCATAGTTGAATTTTGAATTATATTATATTTTTCGAGAATTTAATTATATCAATATATGTAATTGCTTTTTTGAATATGAATAGGAAGTATATGTGTACATGTATAAGATTGATAATCATATTTTTAATTTATATTTCTATTTATTATAATATCCTTTTAAATTATTTTTATGTTTTTACCTTCAAATATAAATATTTTTATATAAAAATCATGCATTATTCTCATTCTTCACTTTGCATTTATCTTATAGCTTATTGCTTGTATTTTATGTATTTAGTTGTAGAATTTTGTATGTTGGAGCATTATTTATTAGTTTTATACATGCAACTCTTATTAGATGTTATTTTTCTCATTGAACTTTTGCATATAAATTCTTTGGATCATGTTTTATAGGATTAAAAAGGTGGTTTATCCATGAAATTTATGTTTTCACGTAGCATGAGTTGTGTTAGGTGTAACACAACTTTGTTAGCCTTGAATTGGCATGCATTATTAGGAATTTGATCAACATGAGTCATGTCAAGGGTAACACAACTTGTGTTGGCCTCAATTTGGGTTATATTTCATTATATAAGTTCAACACGATTTATGTTGACTTTTTCAATCATGATTTTTCATACATTTTGATCCCAAATGCTAATCATTTGATCATTTTTTGAAGGATCATGATAATACATATGAAATACCCTTTTGTTAGTAGTTTTACATGCGATAAAGGGCATAAATTGAGGATTTTGTGGGGGATCTATCATCCACATCATAGTTTTTTAGGTTTTCTCTCTAGACAATCACAAAATTAGAATTAGGGTTTATTTTGTTGTATTCTAATCTCTTTTTTTCATCTTCCCTATCGTAGTTTCTCTTCAAAAATTTAAGTGGAATTGCAGTTGAAGGAGAAGTTGAAGAAGTTGAAGGAAGAGAACCTTGAGGAGGAATTTGAAGACTGAAGATTTTTATTTTCTTTTTTAGTATAATTAACTATTATGGTTGTAATCCTTTTTAATACTGTGTTACTTTATAACTCTTTTTATTCCATAATGCTTTAGCACTTATTTACATAGGATTGAGATTCTATGCTTGTGAATAGTTTGCATCTATTATTCTAGTAATCTAATTCGTGTTTATCATGTTCTTATATTGTATTTCCTTTGTATCTTATTTGTTAAAAGGACCATTTAACTTGCTTGATTATCAATTGGTTAGTTAATTGCTTTGAAAAAAGAATTAATTAAACTAAATAAATATAAGGATACTTTTTAGCTAACTATCTAGACATATGAGTTGATTAATTGGAGGTTTGAGTGTCGAAATTGAGCTTGATCACTAAAAGTAATATAGTAATTATGAAAGTAGATGTTAGCTTGTTTTTAGCAGGTAATCAATATAGGTGATAATGAACCATTAATATGATTACATGCTTAGATAATCAATGAAATCAATAGTTATTACTTAATTACTCTTGATTTTAGAGAACAAGTACTTGCAATGTGTACTCTTATGATGGTGTGGGTTTAAAATAAAAAATTATAAATTTAAAATTTGTTGAATTCATATTTAAATTTAATATCATCAAAGGCTAACAGAAATTAGTATAAGTTTGTTTAGATGGAAAGATATGAGAAATATGTATTATTATTATGAATACAAAAGGATATTGCTAAACTATATGACATGTCTTTAAGCACCATAAATAGTTAGAGAAGTAACTTCCAAAATGTGCATTATATTCTAAATCCAGATATCATATGAATTTTACATTTTAAAAGCAAAAAAAAATTCAAATTATAAAATAATTTCATATATTTTTAAGAAAATAAACATGAACTCCAATGTGTTTATTTTTATGTCATTTTATGATGAATATTTGTACTTACCTATATTTATGATTATGATGATATACCTATATATATAATTATATATGTATTAATATGGTATATACATGAGATATAAAATTAAAAATTATGATGAGATTTTATCCACATCTAATATATCATTTTGTATTTTATTATTTAAATTTTTATTTCTTTTATTTAAATTAGAATCTTTTCATGTTTTAATAAATGTGATTGATTATATTAAAAAATTCTTAATCATTCAATAAAAATGAAAGGTTCAAATATAATTACACATCAACTATTTATTAATTTAAATTTAAATTTTAATCATTCAACTTTAATTAAATAATGGAGATTTTGTCAACCTGATCCATCATGCTTATAAAAAGAGGAGAGGATTCTAATTTTTTGTGTTATTTTTCTGGTGGTCAACCAGCAATCAATGATGATAACTGTAACATGTCATGTTAGATCCTAGGTATTAGTTGTGTTAGACTGGGTCAATTTGAAAAGCCTTGAAGCAAGTCGAGCATATATCCATTATTTATGGATTTTTATCTATAATAATAATAATAATAATTATAATAATGATCCGACTTGATTTAATAATTATTATGAATTTAAATTATATTAGAAAAAATGAATTTAAATATATATGAATACTATAGTATAATATAATTTCTAGATCTTGATGGGTGAAATTGGAATTAAAGGAAATATGTGTTAATATATATTTAGAAATTGATAATATAGGGTTTTTTTTTTTTGATATCACCATTTTCTAAACTTAATATATCAATTTGAAAAATCGGTACGGCAAGATTTAAAGATTTAAAGATTTAAATTGAAAATATAGATTTAAATATATTTTTAAATTTAAATTATTTATTTTTAATAATTTGATATAATTACAATCTATGTAAACTTAAATTACTTATTTCTAACAAGTGATGTCAGGCTCCTCTCGATCTTGTTGAATGGGTGCTGATGCATGAAGTTGATTTGCATTTCGCCATTAATAAAATTTCGAAATTAAAAAGTAGGTTTCTCTTTTGCAGCAGTAATTTCTGTCTTTTTTCTTTTTTTCTTTTTTTTGGTTATTTGATTTTGGCCATATAATTATAGTCAGCTTTTGGTGCTTTACAATTAATTTTGTTATTACTTATAAAGCTCATTAAATTTTGTGAATTTTAATTTGCTGATTAAGCATTATAATTTAATTTATAATAATGATTTTTTCAATGTTATGGTAACACGTTAATTACAATAGTTATTATATATAATCATGTGTTATAAGCTTTTATATTTTATTTAGAAAATTTAAATTTGAATATTAATATAATTATATATATATTAAAATAAATTAATTGAATTAATATATCATCAAAGTGATCTGTATTATAAAAATTAATTAATTTTAAAATATAAGTATTATGTACATGTAATTTTATAAATATTAGTAAGCCGAAAAAAGCTCAATATTTGTTGAAATTATGTCTATGGTAATAAATGTGCGATAATTATTAGATTTATATGTAAATAATAAATTGACTCAAAGTAAAATTTGTTCTTTGATATGATATTTAATTATCAATATTTGATTACTATATCAATATACTAATTACAAGTTAATATTTTATTCAAAATGGAATATTGATCAAGTGTATATATTGATTCTTAATTTTTACCATCATTACAACTTTTTCTTAATTCCATGGGGATATTTAGACCAAACATTAAACTAGAATTGAATTCAATGTATGTATGTAGCATATTTGTCAATTTTTTGGTAATATACTTTACACATTGAAAAACATAAGACACACATTATTATCTGGCCAAAAAAAATTCATACTTCTAACTAATCCTTAAAATACCTAACGAGTATTTTGTAAAAATTAAATAGAAATTGACCAAATTACTCTAGAAATAATTAATCGTATTAACTAAACTTAATTAAATAATTAATTATTGGACTAATTTGGTTGACCCATGACTTTTGGAATCAACAAACTTTAAATACCAATTGTGGTACACTTTGAAACTATTTTCTCCTAAATTTTCAATTTCAAATATTTGTTGTGGTCTACTCTGAAAGGATTTTCTTGTGAGTTCTCTTACATTTATTCTTTGTATTTTAATATTTTTTATTTCATTTTCATCTCATTTTTTTAGTGTTTTGATTTTGACCTAGGAACATATGATATATGTTGTATTTCTATACAATGTATGATACACATTACTCAATATGCAATGTATATTGCCTTTTTCTCTACAACATGCATATTGTATTCTGGATAGATTTTCTACAAGTTCTCCATCAATTTTTTTGCTTAACATTGAACTTTCTAGTAGTATTCTTACTTCATTAAATGATCTGGGTTGGTCATAAGTCATCCATTTCTTTAAGAATTTTAACACTAAAACTCATTTTTAAAAAAGTCAAAGTTTTTTTTGATTCATGCAAAATATGTCAAATTAAAAATTAAAAAAATTGAATTTAATTTAAATGCATCTTTTTGAGTCAGGATGATAAGAATATGATTTTAAAATATTAAAAATGATAACCAATAATTATTTTTGATGAAATCTTGGCATTTTCATATTTGGTTGTTATTCTAGACTTGTAATGTTTGACTCATACTTTTATTATTTTCATAACTTATAGTACAAGAGATATAATTTGACACAGTTTGCCTTAGCCAAACTAAGTCTGGCCTTATATATGGTAAAATAAGGCATAAGCAATTTATAAGGAAAGCTAAAGATTTCTTATCTATGGGTAGTTCAAACCCTAACTACTAGACATGAATTTGGACATAAGATATATCCTAATCAGATAGTCAGTTGCTTCAATGTTTATCTGGAAGTCAACTTACATGTTAGTTACCAAAACTGTCGTAAAACTATATTATGATCAAAATTACCAAAAATTGTTGCAAACTACTTCTAGACAAAATTATCAAGAAATTGCATTTAGCAAAACTGATGAAAACTACCTACATAAATAATTATGGCATAATGTTGTAAACTACCTTTATAGATAATTGCTATAAACTATTATAAATTGCTATCAAGCAAAACTATCATGAATGTCCTCTACCTAGAGTACCAGTTACTTCCCTCCAATTTAACTTGTTAGCATTTCCTTCCAAAATTGACCTCCTTCTCACCAGTTTTATTCAGCTAGATTTGTTCTACAAGACCTTCCTTCCTACCAAGGCCTTTCGACATAAGTTGTGTTAAGCATAAGCAACACACCATATTTTAGTCCGAGTAATCCTTTACCCATGCAATTGCCACATGAGAGCCATAGTGTTGGCATGCCATCTAACAAGTCAAATCTTCCTAAGCCAATAGCTAGTGCGTCACTCTTAATCATCCAGCTATGCCAATGTGTTAATGGGTTAACAAACTATCACACGTAAATTCAACATCTTCATCGAATTGTTTCGTAGGTAGCCCTCCACTTATTTCTCAAACTACCTGTGATTCCGGGTGTGCGTGTGCGAGTGGTGCTGTGGTAACTGTGTATAACAGAAAACAATGTGGAGTCGCCACCCGACTCATATAGTCAACTCAATTGAGAAACTAAACAAGTCGGGAAAAAATAAACCCGAGCCTTCCTGCTGAGGGAAAGCAGCCCGAATTTCTTCAGAGTTGGGTTCGGCATTTCGATTCTACTTATCTTCCGTATTATCATATTCACTTT